>PVIY010033325.1:0-28167 GCA_004026745.1 Myrmecophaga tridactyla | reverse complement strand
CACCCTTACACTACGGCCCCCCACCTGTGACTGCCACCCGGGCAGCGCCAGCCTTGCCAGGCTCTGCTCCTTTCACATGCTCCCCGAGGGATGACCTCATCACCTCGCAGTGCCCAGTTGTCTGGCAGAGGCTCCTCCCTCCTCCTCCATCTTCACCAAGAGACAGCAGGGTGGGGTAGAAGCCTGGACCAGGGGCTAGGAGGTTTGAGTGAGACCCAGCTCAATGCTTGAATTTCAGTGGGACTTCAGACAATTCACAACCCTTCTCTGGGTTCCTCAGGCTCCCCTGTAAACTAATGGGGGAATGGCCCGTGTGCTTCACATCTGGGTGCCCTGTGGGGAAGGATGCTGGGGACACACAAATCTGGGCTCAGTGGGAATGGGTTCCCTTATCACCCCACCCCATGTTCAAAACATGAGCACTTCCTGTCAGCTCTCTGAATCCAAACACCTCTCACTGAGTACGCACAAAGCCAAGCCACTTTCGTCTTCACTGGGGTACTACAGCAGCCTGTTAACCAGTAAGATCGTGGCAGCCCTCTCTGCCCTTAGCACAAAATCCACGTTTTTTGCCACGGCCAGCCATGATCTGACCTCTCCCTGCCTTTCTCCTCGGTCTTTCCTGTCATCACACCTCAGGGCCTTTGCACTTGCTGTTCCCTCTGTCTAAAATCTCCCTCCAGATCTTCAATAGATGCCTCCTGCTCATGTTTCAGGTCACCACAAGGCCTTCCCTGACCCAATATAAAGTGGCCCCTTCCCCTCTGTCTTTCTCTGCCAGATCACCCCCACTTTATTTTCTTTATGGCACTTATACTGGCTGGAAACATCAATGTGTCTATTTTAATGCCCTTGAACAGAAGCTCCAAGAGAGAGAATCCCTCCTATGGGCTCCCCACCTGTCACAGGTGCTCCATAAATACCGTGCAGGGAGCGATGTCTACCACGGATGTGTGGTTGTGGGGGTGGGTGGCAGGGCCTGTTACCACCAGGCCTGGGCCAATCATGCCTAACAGCTGCCCATCAGAAACAGGCCTTAATCGGTGGTTCCCTCCCACCCTGTCTGTTCCTTCCAATGGCAGGTTCTTGGCCCTCCCTCCTCCACTGGGGCCGGAGGCAGACAAACCCTCCCTTAGCATCCTCTATGCTGCTGGTCTCCTTCTGGGGAATCAACTCCCAGAGGAGGTAGGAACACCTGTCACATGTCCCATAGACACAGGGAGCATGAACAACTACCTAGCATTACCAGAGCGCCACACTCTATCCCCTGCCCACCTTGTCTCCAGCCTCCCGCCATGTGCCTTCTCCTTACAGCCTGGCCTGTCACTTCGTTGCCCCTTTGGGCTCATCCGACCCCTCTCTTCTGCACAATCTCCCTTGTTTGAGCTGCCACCAACTCACTCCCAAACATGCTCCTTCCCTCCACTGGGAATACCATTCCTGGGACACACAACCACTCATTAGCTGGGCCACGGGAATTATGATGATTGTACGGCTAATAATCCTGATTCCCACAACAGCACTTCTCAACTCAGCATAGTTGGTGCGACTCATCATCTCCCCGTGACATCACATGTCCATCCACAAACATTTCCTGGTGCCAACTTCTTGTAGGGCCCCAGAGGTCTACACTGTACCCTGCTGACCAGAAGGCGACAGTCTAACTGGAGAGGCTGGACGCACATGAGAAAACAGATGGACCGATGATACCGGAGAGAACATGCTAGAGAGAGCGAGTGCCAGAGGACAGACCCACGTGGCCTGGGGTCAGGAGGCCATGAGGCCCCTCTCACCCTCCTCCATCAGGGCTTTCTATGATATACACACATGTTGTGTTCTTCTTTATGTCTAAATTCAGTTTGAAGACAGGTCCCTGAATCCCTCTTCCAACCAGATTGCCCCCCTAATCTCCTTCTCCTCAGAAATTCAGGAGTTGTCCCTGGAGTGGGCAGGAGGAGGCGGGAATTGAAGGTAGGTGGGATTTGGATGGTGGAGAGGAGGACAGAAGCCTGGGGGAAGAGACAGCCCAAAGCAAGCGCGCTCTGTGATGGGAACTTCAGATATTTGGGGGCAGGGACAGGTCCACTGTGGGGAGACCTGAAGAGACTTGGAGGAGAGGACTGAAGAGGAATGCGGAGACTAGGCAGGCTCCCCAAACCAAGTGTCCAAATTTGAGATTTACCTAATGGTTTTGCACAGAACAGCTTGATGTTTTGCACGTGGAAGGGAAGAAGGAGGCGAAAACTAGCATTTATTCAATCGACAATGTGCTGACACCAAGCTAGGCACTTGCTACTGAATCTCATTTAATTCTAGCACAATCCAGTGAGCTGGAGATCACCACACCCGTTTTACAGGTAGAAACTCGAGGCTCAGAGAGTTTAAGAGAATCTGACCTAATGTTCATAAAGGTTATGAAGGACTCCAATTTACCCTGCCAGACCCACCCCAGAGCCTCGCCCTGCCTTGGGGACAGGGCACCAATTTGCTTTCGCCTCCCTTCGCACTTGCTGACAGGGCCTGCCCATGGTGTCTGAAGACCCCATCCAATGAGTCCTCTCAGCCTCCAGGTCACCAGGGAGCAGCAGGACATTCTGGTGACCACAAAAGCAGCTGTTTCCAAAGAAGACGCTTGCACCCCAGGAAGTTCACTGGGTGATCGACTGGGGATTAGAATGTTATTCTTTAGAGTTTATTCTTATTTAGTTTTAGTCTTGGCCTTCTAAATATTCTGTTTTTATAGATGCTTTATAATGCACACAACTCTAGCATAGCAGAACATATACACCTCATTTATAAGTAAATATACATGTGAATACAAAATGCATGCCCAAACATATTTTTACATATAGGAACATGTCATCACAGTTTGCATTAGCGTTTGAGGGCCCCTACAATGAGTTCTAACTATAGAAGCAGTAGTGGTAAAGACCCTTGCTTCAACAAGCTGGGTTCAAATCCTTAATCTGCTGCTTTCAGGCTGTATGGCTAGGTGAGTTTGTAGAACCTTCCTAAACCTCAGTTTCCACCTCTCAGAAAGGGGGATGGCAATAGCACCCACCTCAAGGTAGATGAAAGAGGTGGTATGCATAAAGCCCAGAGCCTGGCACATGAATAGTAGATGCAGTTATCATCAATTCAGTCACAGAGAGCAAAGCCAGGCCTGTCCTGGGACTCATGATGGGTCAACGTGGAAATATATGTGGTCCCTGCTCATCTGCTGCTGTAGGAGACCCAGACAGGAACCAGTCATTATTAATCAGTGTGACAAGGGCCAAGGCAGAGGGCAGGATGCAAACAGACGCTGCCAGGGTTTAGGGATTCTCCTAGAAAGCCTTGATGCTCTGTGCAGAAAAGAACATGATAGAGAGATAGCTTCGCAAACAGAGACCTGTGTTGAATCAGACACTGTTTTAGGCTAAAGAGGCAGTGTAGTGTAGTGGTAACAAGTGCAAGTGCTGGAGTTAGATTGTGTAGGATTGAATCTTGGCCCCACTTGGGCAAGTTGCTTAATCTCTCTCCCTCAGTTGTGCCATCTGTGAAATGGAACAGTAATGTACCTATGTCACAGAATTACTCTAATTCACTTAAAACAGGAAGCTGGCAAATGAGACTCTCAGTATGAGCTATTAGATTCTTGAGGAGACAGGGAGAGGGTATGGGACTTTCAGAAAGTGTAATTTCCCTGGCTTCAGGCAAGGATTTGATTCAGGGTCCCGGGGCTGATTGCCACTCTCTCAGTGACTAAAAATGATGACTCTGTGATGGGTCACTTCCAGTTTTCGGTGATTTGGAAGACGACGGACCTAATTCTGCTTCAGAACATCAGAGACTCCCAAGTATCCAGTTGCTGGGGGAGCCTGACATCCTCTCAGTGTCCTCAAGTGACAGGCCAGGCAGAAAGCAACAGGCTCAGAGGGTCAAGGGCCCTCACCACAAGACTTCCCTAATACCCAGGGGCTCCCACCAGGGCACAGGTGTCTTTCTCTCTCCTCCAGTGGCTGCTTTATGTAGGGTACCTTACAGGAATGCTGTATTAGAAAAACAGAACAAAACCCTAGGGTCTAGAAACAGATGGCTAAGGGGAGTGTGGACTCCCCAAGCTGACTTGGGTGTGGCCACAGATACCTGCCTTCTTCAGCTGGCAGGTGCCCAGGGCCAGGAGGTCATGAAGATGAGGGAGGCTGGGTGGGAGGGTGTGACCAGAGATTGAATGGGCCACTCAAAGCAGAAGGAGGGCCTGGCTCCCTGTTGATGGATAGACCCAGCAGTGGGTGGTAAGCAGGTCGCTGGGATATATTTGCCCCTTTTCACAGATGAGGAAGTAGAGGCTGGTAGAAAGGAAACTCCTGTTTCCTCTAAGCACATTTTAGTCCTGATTCCTCCTCTCCCCCACATTGCCCCAGACCTGGGTAGAGACCCCTGGGAAGTTAGGAGTCCTGAGGTCCAAACCTACCCTTCTCCTTGTGGATCTGTCTTCTGGTCCTCAGTTTCCTCAACTGTACAAGGGAGTCGTTACTAAGCTTCCTCTTTTTCTTCTAATCTCTCACTCTGAATCTCTTCCAGAAGCTCATCCTAAGGGACTGAACCCATCTGAGGCCTGGCAGTCACTGGGCTGCCTCAGGGGCCATACAGAGTAGCTGGAGATGGTTCCTGCAGGCTCTCGCCCACCTACCCCAGACCAAGAGACCCTCTCCATCTTGGGGGCCTTCGGAAGAGCCCATCCCCTTCTCCCCAGCTCCTCCCCAGCTCCCTTCTTCAAACCCCACAAATATGTGGACTCTTTATCTGTCAGAAACTGTGGGGGCTTTCTAAATAAATTAGCTCATTTACTCCCTACAGAGTAGCTTTATGTATCCTTTCTCGGATGTGGAAATGGATGCTTAGAAAGAAGGAAGGTCTTTTCCAAGATCCCAGTGTCCGAAGCAGAGATCTTGACCAGTCTGACCCAGAGCCAGTGTTTGTTCAATGCCACCCCCCTATTTTCCCCTCAAATCCTACCTCTGAATTTTCAGAATGGCACCCATCTATGGCCCATCCTCAGATGCAACATTATGCAGCCATTAAAAATAATGATTACACATACACGAATGACTAATGACAACATGAGAAAATGCTTACAACACAACGTGAAGAGGGGGAAAGCAAGACATAAAAATGGTAAATATGGTACGATAAAAGTATACCAAAATGATTGTGCATAGAAAAAAGACTGAAAGGAAGTACTTCAACATGTCCACAGTGGTTTTGCTTGGGTGTTAGTGATTTATTTCCTGCTTTCCTCCATTTTCCAAATAGTCAACCAGTGCACACTACTTTTACAATGAAGAAAAGACCTCACGTTAAAATACAAATAAATTTTGGGCTGAAATATTAGGAAACCTGCTCCTTTCTCTCCAGCTTCCTCTCCTTCGGCTCCCTCCAAAGCCTACCGTTTTCGGGACGGCATGGTTATAACCCGAGACGAGGAAGGAGCAATACCTCCGCAGACAGCTCCTCCTCAAGTCCTGGTTGACCAGGTTCTCCCCGAGGTCGGGTGAGGACGCCCACCCGGACCCTCCTCCCAGCTCCCAGCCCGAGCTCCTGCTGGCGCTCACCTGACGCTCGCGGGTCGGCGTCCCAGATACGAGATGTGCACACCTGCCTCTCCAGGTGAGGTCTCCGCCAGGGCAGCGGGAGCCGACCGGAGACAGCCGGCCGAGGGCGGGGCAGTGACGTCACTGCCCCGGCCCCGCCCCCGCGTCCCGGCCCCGGACGGTTCGCGGTTCTCATGCCTTCGGGGTGAGGTGCTGGGGACACTTCCGCGACACGCATGCCCCGCGTGGGCCGGGCACCGGGCTATCGGCCGTGACCTGTCCCGAGGAGCCTTCCTCTAAGGGGGGTCGGCGGACTGAAAGGGGAGGTTCTGTTCCTTCAGAGGGAGGGTCTCTTGGAGAATACGAGAAGGAGCTGAGGTCACCCCCCCCCCCCCCCCAAACAGTTTACTTAGACAACATTTAGGTCCCCCGACTCCAGGTCAAAACGCTTCCAGGAAAGACGGAGGGAGCCGCGGGTTGCGTTTCCTTTTCTTAGTAGCTACTCACCTTGTACTTACATCAGAACCCCCCTCTGACCCCTCTACTAAGGAACCCCCCAGGGAGTGGGATTAGGGTGGGGTGTGAAGGAGGGGATGGGGAGAAGGCTGGCCCAGAAGGGCGGATCCAGCTCTTGGGGATTGGGGAGAGTTATCGAAAGATCTGGAATCCATACCCAGGAAACAAGTTTCATCTTATTTGTTTCTTTCTGGTGAAATTCCCCGATGACAATGCCAGCCTGCTCCTGGTGGCAAAGATAAACAGTACCAGGGCTTTTTTTGGGGGGGGGAGGAGGGGAGTGGGGGAGGGAATTGCTACTTTTTTTTCTTTTGTAAAATGTGCATAAGAATAATTTTAACCATTTTCAAAATTGCAATGTTGTGTAACTTTCACCAGTAAATATTTTCAGAATATTTTTATCATTCTAAACAGAAACTTTACCCATTAAACAATAACTTCCCATTTCCTCCTCCCCTCAGCCCCTGGTAACAATTCTGCTTTTTGTCTCTGTGATTCGCTAACTCTAAATAGTTCATAAAAGAGAAACTATACAATATTTGTCTTTTTTGTGTCTGGCTTATTTCACTCAACACGAAGTCTTCAAAGTTCATCCATGTTGTAGCTTGTATCAGAGTCTTGTTCCTTTTTGTGGCTGAATAATTTCCAAGTACCGTGTCTTTTGAAAGGCAATTAGGTTCCACCTAGCCAAGAGCTTTAAAAATGTGCTGTCACTTGGATTCAGGAATTCCATTTCTGGAAATCTATCCTATGAAGGTCATGGTTCTGTGTGATTTTTCTGTAAACTTAAAATTGCTCTAAAAAAGTAGTAAAGTAAAATAAAATGAAAAATAAGAAGAAAGTCATCAGAATCCATGTTCATTGTGGAGTTCCTTATAATGGTGAAAAATTGGAAATAGCCCAAAGGGGAACTGGTTAACAGCACAAACATACAATGACATATTATGCAATCCTTAAAAGTTATGTTTACAAACAGCTTATAATAATACAAGGAAATACTTATGTTATAATATTATAAGAAAAAAGAAGGAAGTAAATATGCAGTAACAGCAGGATTACAGCTGTACTCAGAAACAAAACACAGTTGATGCAGGAGAAAAATGGCTAGAAAGATGTTCACTGCCCTTATTTCTGGGTGGTGGACTGTGAGGCTTGATTTTTTTTTTTTACCCTTCTCTTTTCTTGCATTTTCAAAATCGAATGGACTTATGTGACTTTTATAAAGTTCCTTTATTTCTTGAAAACTTCCCACCAATTAATTGAACACTTACTATAATCAATGCCACGTTCTAGGATTTATAAACTCATTTCACGTAATCCTCACCATAGCCCTCGGGGAGGAATTATTTTATTTTCCTCGTGTTACAGATAAGAAACTGAAGCTTTGAGGCTGATACCCCAAGACACACGGGTGGGAAGAGCAAGAGGTCTCTCTTTTCCAAGACCAAGAGCTGCTTTTAAGCAACCTCCTCATTGAGGCCACCAGCCTCAATGGGGATTAAGGGTTTGTGCAATCTTAGGCAGCAGATTCAAGGGGAAGCAGGGTGAGAGGGAGCCACGGGGGAGGGGAGAGGAGGTCCCAGCATGTCCTCCGCGAGGCAAGCCCCTCCTTCCCACTCAGGAAACTTTGAGGCTGGCACAGCCGGGGAAGGACCCAGGGAGACAGAACTTCCCAGGAGGCAGAGGTGCCAGGCTGAGGTCCACCAGTTCAAACCCAACGGTTAACTTCACAGCTTTCATGAATTTTTCTGATTATAAAAGCAATATGTATTTATTGTAGAAAATTGGGGATGTTCCGTAAAGTCGAAAGAAGAAAATAAAAGTCAATCCCTTCTTGCTTAAACTTTCATCGTGGAAATGTTTAAATAAACTAAAGAGTAGAAGGAATTCTATTATGAATCCACAAACACCCATCACTAATATTCAACAATTATCAATGTTTTTAATTCTTGCTTCATCCCTGCCCGCTTTCTAAAAAATGTTTTATTGCGATAACATATATACAGCTCAATATTTCCCACTTTAACCACTAGCACCCCACCCCATTTCTCAAAGCAAAGCCTAGACATATCATTTACCCCTAAATATTTCAGTAAATAAAAGGATTGTAAAAAAATAATATAACCAGAATTCCATTATCACATGTAGCAAAAGTAACACCATGCCTTTCGTGATATCAACTTAATATCCAGTCCATATTCAAATTTCCTTATTATCTCCAAAATTCTTTTTAGAGTTGGCTTTAATCAAGATCCACACAAGTCCCAGTCATTGTATTTGGTTGATAATGTCTCTTCAGTCGCTCTCACTTTCCCACCCTTATATTGAGATATAATTCACATAGCATAAAATTCATCATTTTCAAGTATACAATTCAGTGGTTTGTGGTTTTTAGTATATTCACAAAGTTATGTGCAGGAGTTTGAGTAGCACACCCTAGAAAAAAACATGTTCTTAATCTTAATCCTCTCCTGTGGGTGTGAACCCATTGTAAACAGTTTTGGAAGATGTTATTTTTAGTTAAGGTGTGGCCCAACTGAATAAGGTTGGGCCTTAATCCAGTTATCGGAAGTTTTATGGAGAGAAAGTCACCTGGAGGGACCTAAAAGCTGGAAGTCAACAGAGACTGTGAGAAAGGAGAGGACACTGCCAGGCCACCTGAGGCCGGGACACAAACAAAATAACCCAACGATCGCCAGCAGCCAGCCCTTGAAATACACAGTCTTCAGGGAGAAAGCATTGCTTTGCTGATGCCTCAGTTTTGGACTTCTAGCCCCCAAACCATGAGCTGGTTCCTGTTGTTTAAGCCAATTTAACAACCATGTGCTGCATTTGTGATTGTAGCCTAGCAAAACTGAGGCAGCTTTCGGTTCCAGGAATGGGATGCTCCTGTCACAAAAACCAGAAATGTGGAAACGGCTTTGGAATTGAGAAAAAGGCAGAGGCTGGAAGAATTGGGAGGTGCTTGTTAGAAAAAGCCTAGATTGCTTTGAAGAGACTGTCAGTAGAAACCTGGGTGTTAAAGGTACCTCGGTTGAGGCCTTAGAAAGAAATTAAGGAGATGTTATTGGAAACTTGGAAGAAAGATGATCCTCATTATAAAGCGGCAGAGGAGTTGACAAAATTGTGTTCTGTGTTGGATTGCAAGTGGAACTTTTAAGTAACGAACCTGAATATTTAGCTGGGGAGATTTCCCAGCTGTGTGTGCAAGGCGAGTTTATGGTAAAGGGGGAGAAGAAAGAGGTAAGCTGAGAACTTAAGTCTTAAGTACAAAGAAACCAGCAATGGATGATTTAACAAATTCTCAGTCTCTCTAGGTAGTGTGTTCTGACCCTAGGGCCAGAGGCACCTCCATCAGGACCCTTCCTGAGCTTCCAGCAAGTAAGTCCCCAGAGCACAGGGCTCCATGCAAGGGTTTAACTGAATGCTTTGCTAAACAGGGTGCTGCTGAAAAAAAAAAAAGAAAACAGGGTGGTGCAAGAGTAGTTCAGTGGTAGAATTCTTGCCTGCCATGTGGGAGACCCGGGTTCGATTCCCGGACCATGCATATCCCCTTCCCCTGCCCCCACACCCCCAAAAAAGAGGGTGCTGCTGAACCTAAACCCAGTCAGACACCTCAGAGGACGTCAGGGTCAGAAATGTAGTCATCCAGGAAGGATCCGTGGAACGTCCTTTTGTCTTCGAAATAAAGCAACACTTGTAATAATCTGTCCAGATTATAATCTGCCTTTCTTATGACAACAATCCTAGTGGGCTCAAAGTGGTATCTCAGAGTGGTATAGATTTGCTTTTAAGTCTCCTTTAATGTATATCAATTCCTCCAGCTATTTTCCATGCTCACTAGTGTTGAAGAAGCAGTTGTCCTGCAGGGCTTCCCACAGTCTGGGTTCGGTAGAGTGCATTCTGTGGAGACCCAGGGCCCGGGCCCCTCCCCACTCCGCCCTGAGAATAAGTTACTGCATTTAGCCAACTACAACGACCGACACAGAAGTTAAAGGTCATCAGACCTCTTCAGCGGGGAGCGGGAAGAATGTACAGATGGTATCGTAGACAGCATTAAAACTCCTCTCCCTTGATCACTGTTGATGACAAACTTCCAGACCCCTGTGTCACAAGTCCCTTCTGAAACTCGGTGGCCACGCCCTTGTCTTAATCCTTATAAACTGTCCCTTGCACTCCTTTGCAGAGCACAAACTTCCATTTTCCCAACCGGCTGCCATTGGGAAGAACTTTCTCCTGTTTGTAAGTCCCAAGACAATTCATGTCTGACTCCCTGCAACGTGTTCTTTGTCATGGGACTGCCCCAACACAAGCCCTCCAACAAGTGAGTCATAACACATCTTTTTGACATCTTTCAACACGTTCATATTTCCTATAAACTGGTAGTTATATGTAGACTCTACAGGATAGAAGCTTGATTAGATTTGGATTCAATGATTTTATCAAGAATAGTTCAGAGATGATGTGTCCTTCCTAGCGCATCACAGCAGGAGGCACAGTGTGTCACATGGTCCCACTTTTAGAGACGTTAAGATTGATTGTTAGCGTCAGGTTCTGTTAAGCTCATCCATCTGTTGTAAAGTTCCCATCAAGCCTCCAGCCAGCCAATGATTTTAGCATCCATTGGTGATCGTTGACTAGGCCCACTGTTTAACCTTTTGGTTTATAGACAAGGCAACTTAGGCCAAGAGAAGAGAAGTGACTCCCCAGGATCACAGGACAAGTAATAATCAATAGCTACCATAGATTGGTCCTTATTATATGCCCAGCACTGTGATCAATTGACTCATTTCATTCTTTCAAGAACTCTTTGTGATTAGCTTTACATTATGATCTTCCTTTTCAATTAGAGGAAACTAAGGGCCCAAAATGGTGAAGGCACCTGCCTTTGATAAGTCATTCAATAACTCATATCAGAAGATTCTGGAAGACAGAGAAATGAGAAAATACAGGTTTTGCTCTGGTAAATATGGACATAGATAAGGTGATCAGAGTCAACAGGGAGATGTTGAGTCATGGAAGTTTCCCCAGAGGAGATGTTACTGGACTTGGGCTCTCAAGTATGTATAAGAGTTTGCCACAGGGAGTAAAGGCAGAAGAATGGGTCCCACCATTGAGTAAGGACTGAAGTGTAATTTGGGTGGTGGCCAGAGACTCCATTCCTCACAAGGAATAATCTCCCACAAGTATCTGCCCTTGGGCAGGAGGAAAAGGGAGCAGGTGTGACTTGGCCTGTCAATATTTAAAGTATGCAAACATTATTAGAGAGTGAGGCAGTGCAAAGAGCACTGGGCTAGGAATCTGAGGATGGTGTTTGGTGAGCCATGAGAGAGGCCTGGATGCTGTACTTAGGTGCGGTCCCTGCCCTTGGAGGCTTAAGAAAAACTGATGGCGATGGACCAGAAGGTCGGCAGCTCCCACCCCTGAAAGGGGAAAGGCCACTGGGACCCTGTCTTCAGTTCAGGCCCCGAGAACCTGACTAGAGTGATCCACTTCAGATAGCTGGATCAGCTGAAAGTGCCCATTGTAAAAAATACACACACACACACACACACACACAAATATATATATATTTGCTTCTATGTGCATAAAATGTCTCTGTCAGGCTCCAGAACAAAAATATTTGCAAGTCATGCTTTCTTTAATATATAAAAAATACCCAGAAATCAATAAGAAAAATACCAATAACATACTATAAAAAATGACTAGTGGTTCATTGGTAGAATGCTCACCTTCCATGTGGGAGAGCTGGGTTCGATTTCTGGACCATGCCCCTCCCCCCCAAAAAAGACTAAGAATATTAACTGAGTGTTCACAGAAAAGGATTTATAAATGTTTGTTAAACACAGGTAAAGGGGTGCGAGGGTAATGCAGGGGTAGAATTCTCGCCTGCCGTGAGGGAGACCCGGGTTTGATTCTCAGCCCATGCACTTTCCCCCAAAACGAACAAGCAAACAAACAAACAAGCAAAAAAACCAAACGAACAAAAACTCAACAAATGGTGCTGCAGTGAGGGGATGCTCACGTGGAAAAAGAACAAAATGTGAGCCTCACCACACAGCCTACAAACAAAACACAGGTAAGGATGCGGCTTCATTCAAAATATGATAAATGCAAATAAAACTACAGAAGATTCCAATCTCACCTCTCAAGTCAGTAAAGGTAAAATCTTTTGATAACACACTGCTGGTGAGGCCACATTGCTAATGGGAGAGTAAATCAGTTCAACCCCTGCAGTGGGTTGAATCCTGTCCGTCCCAATTTCAGGTCCATCCTCAACTGCAAAATGTGACCTTATTTGGCAACAGATACACTGAGTTAAGGATCTCGAGATGAGATCATCCTGGATGTGGGATGACCCTAAATCCAGTGACTGGTGTCCTCCTGGGAAGAGGAGAGGACATGGAGAGACAGAGAGAACACCACGTGAGGCCGGGGGCAGCGATGGGAAGCCACAAGCCACAGCACGCAGGGACTGCCGGCCATGACAGGGAGCTGGGAGAGAGGCACAGGTTGGTGTCCCCCCTTAGAGCCAACCCTGATGGCATCTCGATTTCACACTGTGTGATACCACCCAGCTTGTGGTAATTTGTTAATGGCCACCCGGGAAACTAAGACAACCCCCGAGGAGGGAACGGGACTATGGATGGAAATGACCACTGCACGTTCCCTCTGCCTCTGGAATTCCATATCCGGTTATTTCTCCTATAGGTGTAATGTGCGTAAGTGAAATGACCTATGAAAAGGGTTATTACAGCAGCATGAATCTGGGTAATGTCTGTGCGTGTGTGATAGGAAAGAATTTATGGCCATCGATAGGGGACTGATAAAAGCGATCATAGAATATTCATCCAATGGAGCATTCGGACGCCGGATAAAATGAGGGGGCTCTTTATGTACAGAGGGGGCAAGTTCTATACTAAGTATCAGTCGGTGGGAAAAGGCAAGGTTGGGAGAAGAGGACATGGTTTGTGATTATTTGTATCGAAAGGCAGAGAGGAGAAAGACCATGCATCCATCCTTTACGATATATGCTTATCTCTGATTTTCCAGGGAGATAAATCAGCAGCCGGGATGAGGACAGGTGCGGGGTGGGGTGGGGGTGGGGCAGGCGCAGGAGGGTGGCTTTTTACTGAGTCTCCTTTGGTATCTTTTGGATACCATGTAAAAAACATTTTCCATGCCAAAAACGAAATGAAATGTAAAGGTTTAAGGGCTCACTTGACCGAGAGGGAAACTACCTGGTTTGTAGGTTTCTCTCCTATGAGGTCCAGGATACAGGAGAAATGAGGGGAAAGGGGGAGCCGGGCTCGTGGGGGTCCTCTGGTGGGCTTTCCCTTTGAGCTCCTGATGTCATCCTCGCTGCAGCCTAAAAGAGGAGGACACTGACAGCAGGTCCCCAAAGCTGGGCTGCAGAAGCCTCAGTTCCCATTCTCGTCCCTTCCAGCAGCCCTGTCACCACACAAGCCCGGGGTGCTGGGGCGCTGATTTCTCATGGCTTGTGGCGGCCATTCCTCTGCCTAAACTTTATGCCTATTTGACCCAAGTGGACTATTGTTTGCCCCAATTACATTTTCTTAAATTTGAAATAAAGGAAGAAAGAGGGCAAGCTGATGGAATAAGCGATCATAGGATTAGAGTAATTCAGGGCTCGATTTAGCCGGGACTTGATTCAACAGGCCCATTCATTGGATCCTGGGGGGAGTTTACTTTAAATTCAACAGGCGTTTGAATCCTCTGGCTTTTTGAATAGACCTGGATTTGGAAAGAAATTCAGCTAACTGGTTCTTTCACAAAGCTAACACAATTATTTTTCTGATTGGATTAGAACAAGGTTTCTTTCAAGATCAAATGCACCTTGTCCCTGAAGCTTTCCTGGACCTTACCAGGGAGTTGTGAGAGAGACAGACCCCTACCGCTTACAGCTCACCCTGCTTCCGAAGGCTGCTTCCTCTGCAGACGGCAACCGTCCCTCACTCTGCCTGAACAGCTTCCATTCATCCTCCTTAGTGCCAGCACGTCCCTCTGGATGCAGTGAGGGGTTTCCAGGACCAGTTCCCCACCAGGCTCTTAGCTATTTGAGGGACTAAGGGACTCATCTGGGTCCCCACGCTGGGTCCAAGTCCTGGCCAAGAGCAGGGGCTCAGCTGGGGTAGGAATGGAGTTACCCCAGGTCTTCTGATTCCAAAGCTCGGGGTTCAAGCTTCTGCCCCCACCTTCCTGGGACATTCAGCGTAGTTCTTCTCTACGAGAGGGGAGGGGGTTTCCAATCGGCCCATGGCAGAATTACACTCTGTAGCACCATCCCTCAGGGCCCCACTCCCCAGCACCCCACCCACAAACACGGATCTCCAAAGTTTTACAGTTTATAAAGAGTTCTCCTCTCTTCCTAATCCACAGGGCAATCCCTTGAAGGGTGTGTTCTCCACCTTTTGTAGCTGACTGGCGCAGGGCTCAGAGAGGGACAGGGCCTTGCCCAAGATCACACAGCCAGTGGGTAGGAAATGTCAGGGCTTCAGGCCCCTGGAGGGCTGGGCTGAGCCCAGGAGGTGGGCAGGGTGTGGGAGAGATTAAAAAAAAACTTTTTTTTAATTTGCATATGGGAAGGAAGCACCAGGGATTGAACTCCAGACCTCCAGCAGGGCAGGTCAGAGCTCTGCCTGCTGAGCCACAGCAGCCACCTGTGGGAGAGACTTTAAGCGTCCCCATCTTGTGCTCAAAACTTAGAGGGACGAGGGTTTGAGGGCCTGAGCTGGGTGATGAGGCAGCAGATCAGAGAAGATTCCATAAACTCCTGGGAGGTGAAGAGGTAGCCAGCAGTGGTGGGAGGAGGAAATGGATATGGACTCACTCATTGGATCCTCAGCCGATCTGGAGGCCAGCCCTGGGCTTGGCCCTGCATGCAGTGAGGAGCCCAGCC
Source organism: Myrmecophaga tridactyla (assembly GCA_004026745.1). Taxonomy (NCBI): domain Eukaryota; kingdom Metazoa; phylum Chordata; class Mammalia; order Pilosa; family Myrmecophagidae; genus Myrmecophaga; species Myrmecophaga tridactyla. The sequence continues at coordinate 13,155 of PVIY010033325.1, read as the reverse complement.
CAGCAGGTCACCCCAGCCTGCTGCCCTGAAGGCACTAACAGTCTAGGGTACAGAGGAGGCAGCCAGCCCTTACCTTGTAGAAGGAGAAAGGCTAGAGAGGAGGGAGAGAGCAGCTTACCTGGGAGGGTGGTCAGGGAATGCCTTGAAGGATGAGGAGACGCTTTGCCTGGCAATGGGGATGAAAATTCTGCAGTCCAATGCTTATTGAGTGCCTCCGTGTGCCCAGCTCTGTTCTAGTGGAAGGTCAGTGCTTATCAGCACCCCCACTTAATGGGCCAGAAAACTGGGGTATAGACAGGGCAGTGACTTGCTCAAGCTTAAGGGGTGCTGATAGCAGTTACAAGGCAGAGCTGACTATGAAGCCAGGCAGGAAATCTCCAGAGCCTGTCTCTTAGCGGGTACTGCGGCCACCTCAAAGCACCTTGGAGCTCCAGGCCAGGGGACGACATGGGGCCGTGGAAGAGGGGTGGCTCTCAGAGGGCAGACTTTTCTTTCCTTTTTGCTTTTTTGCTTAGGAGCAGAAAAAAGAGCATGCTGAAGGCGAGCCCCACCTCGTGCACGCACAACTGTGCAACCTTAACCTCTCTGAGCCTCAGTTTCCCCGTCTGCAAGATCGGGAAAAAGGTCCTGCCTTGAAGCTCGTGGAGGTAAAGCCCAGGCATCCACTAGGGGTTCAGTAGTACAGTGTCCCTTCCCTCCTTCCCAGGGACACGGAGTCGTCAGAGCTTCACCAGGCAGGGTCTAGAAAGGTCCTTCTGTCCAGCAAGCTGTGTGGACAGACAGCAGGCTGGTCTCTGGCCAGAGGAGCCCTTAGAGAAGTAAATTCTTTGAGCTTCTTGATGATGACGGTGATGATGATGATGATGAAGGTAATGATGTTAATGGCGGTGATGAGGCGATGCAGATGAGCATGCCGAGGAAGAGGCTCTGGCCCCTCCCTGACATTCCAGCAGGGCCAGGCCAGGCTCAGTTAAGTGCTGAGCTCAGCTCTGCAGGAGTGCGTAGGAGGGTGACCGCCTGTAAACCTCTCCCAGGGAATGATGACCTTGGCCCTGTCACGAGGACCAGGCCCCGCCCTCAGGTCATGGCCCTTAATGACTCCCTCTGGCCCAGCCTTTGTAACTTTGCTACAGAGCTGGGGATCAACTCCACAGGAGGCCACATTTTTTAGAAGTTTACAACCAAAACCCAGAGAGGGTTGACACTTACCTGAGGACACACAGCAAATCTGCAGCAGGCTCTTCTTCCCTGCCCAGTAAGAAGCCTGGCCAGAAAGGCTTCCAGCTAATCCCCCATCAAATTCCCACTGGGCGCCTCCTGTCAGCTGGCACCTGGAAGGGCCTGGAACTTGTAGACGCCCAGGATTCAGGGAGGGTGTCCTCAGCCAGCTGTACAGGAGGCACTCGGAAGAGGGAGCAGGGTTCAACCTTGAAGGTTTCAACCTTAGGGCGTTCCTAGAGGCCAGGAGGGCAAAGGCAAGGGGGTGGGGGGGGAGTGGGCAAGGTGTGCATCAGGGACCAGGCCAAGAAGCGGAGGCTCCCGGGGAGCTGCCCTGAGGGACCCACGGGGTCTGGCGCAGGGTGGGGGGGCCCAGCAGGTCAGCTGGGGCCAGGCGTGAGGAGCCTTGAACGCCAGACCAAAGCCTCGGGACTGTCTCTTGTAGACCTCAGGGGACATTCACAGGAATTTTTTAGCAGAAGAGAGACCTGAGGGCAGGGCTTTGCATGAGAGTTGGGGATGGAAAGAGGCAGGACCACCATGAGACCCGCTGAGCTATGATTGCCAAGTGGTCTTGTGAGCACGGGAGTGTCTTGGCCAAATGTGACCCTGTGTGGGGGGAGGGTCGGTGTTTATGCTGGGGGAGGGTCAGGGTCTGAGCCGGGAGGGGCAGGATCTGAGGGGGGAGAGGGTTGAGAGCCTGAGAAAGGAGGGGTGAGGTCTGAGGGGGTTCGGGAGGTCTGGGCAAGGGAAGCCACGTGTGCTTTTTGGCTGCGTTCTGCCGACTGGCCTCCACTCCCCCCGCCCCCTGCCCCTTTGCTATTCCAGGCCCCAGCTCAGCACACATGCCTTCCCCTTCCACACCTTGGGGTCTTTCTTTGCCCTGCTCTGCCTGTCCAATTCCTGCTCGTTCCTTAAAGCTCACAGGACGTGGCTGCCTCTGACTCCCCAGGCAGAGAATTTGCTCAAAAAAAGGATCGGCATCCTGCTGACACCCTCAACAATTTTTAAACTTTATTTTTTATTGATAGATATTCACACACCATGTAATCACCCAAAGTACTCAATCACTGGTTCACAGTATCATCATATAGCTGTGCATTTAACATCACCATCGACTTTTCCTTTCTCTTTTGTGAAAAATAACATTTATACAAAAAAACAAAACATTTCAAACCACACCACAACAATGAATTATAGAACAGATGTCAGAGTTTGGTATGGGTTACAATTCCACAATTTTAGGTTTTCACTTCTAGCTGCTCTAAGGCACTGGAGACTAAAAGAAATATCAATTTAATGATTCAGCACTCCTATTCAATTGTTAAACCCGACCTTCACTCTACAACTTCACCATCACCTCTGATCTTTCTTCCACTCTTTAGGGGAGTTTTTAGGGGTATTTGGGCTATGCCTATTCTAACTTTTTCATGTTGATAATATGGGATAGGGGGATGGAACTAGCTGATGTTCTGGAGAGGCTAGGCCCTCTGCATTTCAGGACTTATCTGGTCCAGGGACACATCTGGAGGTTGTAGGTTTCTGGAAAGTTACTCTAGTGCATGGAACCTTAGTAGAATCTTAAATATTGCCCTAGGTGTTCTTTAGGATTGGCAGGAATGGCTTTGGATGGGGTTTGGCAAGCTATGATAGGTAGCAATGTCTAACTGAAGCTTGCATAAGAGCGACCTCCAGAGTAGCCTCTCGACTCTATTTGAAGTCTCTCTGCCACTGATACCTTATTTGTTACACTTGCTTTCTCCCTTTTGGTCAGGATGGCATTGTTGATCCCACTGTGCCAGGGCCAGTCTCATCTCCTACGCTGCCAGGGAGACTTTCACCCCTGCATGTCGTGTCCCACGTAGCGGGGAGGGCAATGACTTCCCTCACAGAGTTGGGCTTAGAAAGAGAGAAGCCCCCTTCAATTTTAACATGGTAGAGGGTGGTTCCAGAGGTCTTCTCACCCCGCCCCTGCCTCCACTCTGGCCTAAGGAGAAAATTCTTTGAACTTCTTAGAAGTCCATGATGATGATGATGATGGTGATGAAGAGGGGGAGGAATCTCTGGCCTTCCTGCTGACATACTTCTCTGGCCAGGGCAGTTCCTGGAGACCGGGGTCATGTCCCTTTCCCACGCTCAGAGGAAGCTGGGGACAGCCATAGGTCCGAGAGCTGGGTGGTGGGAGAGGGCTGCGGCTCTGTCAACACGACAGCACCAGCCCCTCGTCCTCTGCTCTCCTAACCACCTTCGATGCTCGCACTGGCAGCCTCAGTTCTTCCGGTCTATGTCTTTCCCTCTTCCCCCCAGCCCCTGGAAGGCTGCCCTGGGGTATCCCCCACCATGTCACCCCAGGTCCCGGGAATCTGAGGGTCTTCCCCTCCTTGGCCGAGGCCCAACGCTCGTTCTAGATCAACACCTGGAAAGGCCTTCTCCAGCACTCCCTTTTGCACTGTGAATGGATGGGACAGGGGAAGCAGAGGCTCCAGGAGGGGCCCCAACTTTCCAGGTCTACCCTACAGGCCACACTCTGATCTCCAGGTCGCATGGGGAAGTGGCCTGTAGGGCACGGCTCAGGAGACAGGTCAGCCCCTGGGCTCAGTACCTGGTTTAAGTGTGAAGGGGGCCCGGACCCGCTTTCACAGTGTGACTGTGTGATTGTGAAAACCTTGTGTCTGATGCTCCTTTTATCTACCTTGTCAACAGACAAGTAGAACATATGGAACAAAAATAAATAATAGGGGAAACAAATGTTAAAATAAATTTAGTTTGAAATGCTAGTGATCAATGAAAAAGAGGGGTAAGGGGTATGGTATGTATAAATATTCTTCTGTTTTCATTTTATTTCTTTTTCTGAATAGATGCAAATGTTCCAAGAAATGATCGTGGTGATGAATATGCAAATATGTGATGATACTGTGAATTACTGATTATATATGTAGAACGGAATGATCAAAATAAGAATGTTTGCATTTGTTTGGTGTTTTTTTGGTATTTAAAAAAATTAATTAATTAATTACAAAATAAAAATAAAATAAAATAAAAAAAGAGGGCCTGGACCCTAATCCCAGTCTACTCACCAATTTTTCTCAAAACTCTTCTGAAAAATAGAAGAGAAGGGATTACTTCCTATCTCATTCAACTGTGGGTGGTAACTTTTGATCAGATAACTTCTGTGGAGTTGTGACTCCACACATTAATCCTTTAAAAGAGGAAACATTTTGGAGAGTCTTTTTTCAGAGCCATGAGAAAGTCACAGCAGGGCAGAGCCACGAGGCCAAGAGAACCACAGAGTCCACCAGCCAGTGACCTTTGGAGATGAAGAAGGAAAACACCTCTCAGGGAGCTTCATGAAACAAGAGGCCTGGAGGGAAAGCCTGCAGATGTCACCATGTGCACCACGTGCCCTTCCAGCTGAGAAACCCTGAACATCATCGGCCTTCTTGAACCAAGGTCTCTTTCCCTGGGTGCCTTAGATTGGACATTTCTATAGACTTGCTTTCATTGGGACATTTTTCTCAGCCTTAGAACTGTAAACTAGCAACTTATTAAATTTCCCCTTTATAAAAGCCATTCTATTTCTGGTATATTGCATTCTGGTAGCTAGCAAAGTAGAACATCAAGTATATGGGTATGCTAAAGCTGCCCGAATGCAATATACCAGAAATGGAATGGCTTTTATAAAGGGAATTTATTACATTACAAGTTACAATTCTAAGGCTGTGAAAGTGTCCAAATTAAGGCACCAAAAAGAGGTTACATTCAGTCGAGAAAGGCTGATGTCATCTGGAACACATCTGTCAGCTGGGAAAGCATGTGGTTGGTCCTTGTTCCTGGTTCTGTTGCTTCTGATGCCAGTGTTTTCCTCTTTAAGAGTCTGAGGGCCTTCATTTAGCTCCTCCGGACACAACTCTGGGTTCTGGCTTGCTTAGCATCTCAGTGGAAGGCACATGGTGAGGTCTGCTGGGCTCTGCCTAAGTCTAGGCATCTGCTTTCTCTGTTGCCACCCCAAGAGTCTCCGAACATCAGTGTCTCTGTCAGTTCTGAAGCAACTGTTCTCCAAGCATCTGCATGTGAGGTTTCTCCAAAATGTTTCACCTTTTAAAGGACTCCAGTAAACTAATCAAGACCCACCTTGAATGGGTGGAGTCACACCTCCATCTAATCAAAAGGCCACACCCACAATTGGGCGTGCCACATCTCTGTGGAGACAATCTAATCAAAAGTTTCCACCCTATGATCTTGAATCAAGATCAAAAGAAATGGCTGCCCCCACAAGATTGGATCAGGATTAAAGTATGGTTTTTCTGGGGTACATAATAGTTTCAAACCATTACACCAAGCCAGATAAAGATGGCACAAGAAAAGAAAATTACAGACTAATATTCCCTTGAATAGAGATGAAAAATCCTCAATAAAACACTGGTAAATCAAATCCAACAGTATATAAAAAGGATGACACACCATGACCAAGAGGGATTTATTCTAGGAATGCAAGGATAGTTCAGCATAAGAAAATCAATCAATATTCTACACTACAAGAATAGAATGAAGGGAAAAAAATGATAATCTCAATTGATGCAAAAAAAGCATTTGACAAAATCCAACATCCTTTCACTATAAAAATTTCAGAAATGAAAAATTGAACTTTCTCAACATAACTGGCATTTATGAAAAACCAATAGCAAATATTATACTCAATGGCTAAAGACTGAAAGCTTTCCTCCTAAGATTAGGGTCAAGACAAGGATACCTAATGTCACCTCTGTTATTCAACATTGTACTGAAAGTTCTAGCCACAGCAACCAGAGAAGAGAAAGAAAGAAAAGCTATCTAGTAGGAAAGAAAGAAATCAAATTTATTTATTCAGAGATGACATGATTTTAGATATAGAAAATCCAAAAGAATCCACAAGAAAACTGTTGGAACTAATAAACAAATTAATCGAAGTTACAAAATACAAGATAAACATGCAGAGGTCAGTTGAGTTCCTATATGCCAGTAATGAAAAATCTGATAAAGAAACCAAGAAAACAATTCCATTTCCAACAGCATCTAAAAGAATAAAGTGCTTAGGGATAAATTTAACCAAAGTAAATGTGCTGGTTTGAAAGGCTGTATGTCCCCTAGAAAAGTTATGTTTTAATCAAAATCCCATTTCATACAGGCAGAATAATCCTTATTCAATACTGTATGTTTGGATCTGTAATTAGATCATCTCCCTGGAGATGTAACCCTATCAAGAGTGGTTGTTAAGCTGGATTAGGTGACGACATATCTCTGCCCATTTGGGTGGCTCTTAATAAGTTTCTGGAGTCCTATAAAGGAGGAAACATTTTGGAGAATGAGGGAGATTCAAAGAGAGCAGAGTGACACGACATAGCCACCAGCCAGTGACCTCTGGAGATGAAGAAGGAACATGCTCCCAGGGAGCTTCATGAAACAGGAAGCCAGGAGGAGAAGCTTGCAATATTGCTGTGCTCACCATGTGCCTTTCCAGATGAGAGAGAAGCCCTGACTGTGTTCGCCATGTGCCTTCTCACTTGAGAGAGAAACCCTGAACTTCATCGATCTTTTTTTTTTTACATGGGCAGGCACCGGAAATGGAACCCGGGTCCTCTGGCATGGCAGGCAAGCATTCCTGCCTGCTGAGCCACCGTGGCCCGCCCTCATCGATCTTCTTGAACCAGGGTATCTTTCCCTGTATGGATGCCGTAGATTGGACATTTCTATGGACTTGTTTTAATTGGGACATTTTCTTGGCCTTAGAACTGTAAACTACCAACTTATTACGTTCCCCCTTTTAAAAGCCATTCCGTTTCTGGTATATTGCATTCAGGCAGCTAGCAAACTAGAACAGTGAAAGACCTGTACATTGAAAACTACAAAACATTGCTGAAACAAATTTTAAAAGACCTAAATAAATGGAAAGACATCCCATGTTCATGGATTGGAAGACTTAGTGTTAAGATTTCAATAGTGCCTAAAGTGATCTAAAAATCCAATACAATCCCTCTCAAAATTCTAGCAGCCTTTTTTGCTGAAATGGAAAAGGTGATCCTCAAGAGGGCCCAAATAAACTAATCAATCTCGAAAAAGAAGAACAAGGCTGGAAGACTCACATTTTCTGATTTCAAAACTTACTACAAAGCTATAGTAATTAAAGCAGTGTGAAAATGGAATAAGGATAGATTATTAGACATACTTATAGACCAATGGAATAGAATTGAGAGTCCAGAGTTAAATTCACACATCTATGGCCAGGTAATTTTCAACAGGGATGCCAAGTGCATTCATTGGAAAAATAGTCTCTTCAGCAAATTGATGCTAGGACAACATGCAAAAGAGTGAAGGTGGGCCCCTACCTCTCAACAATATACAAAATTTAATTCAAGATGGATCAATGACCTAAAAACAGTATATATAAGAGCTAATACTACAATGAAATTCTCAAAGAAAAATTAGGGAAATATCTTCAAGACCTTGTAGTAGGCAATGGATTTTTAAATTTATACCAAAAGAACAAGCAACAAAATAAAAATTAGATGAAATGGAATTCATCATGATTAATAAGTTCTGTGCCTCAATGGACAATATCAAGAAAGTGAAAAGACAACCTACTGAATGAGAGAAAATATTTGGAAACTATATATCTGATAAGCGTTTGGTATCCAGAATATATAAAGATCTCTACAACTCCATGACAAAAAAGAAAAAATAACTTAATTAAAAACTGAGCCGAAGATGTGAATAGAATTTCTCCAAAAATGATATTCAAAATAACCAATAAGTACATGAAAAGATGCTCAACGTCATTAGAAAACTGCAAATTGAAACTACATGATATTACTTCACACTCCCTAGGATGGTTATTATTTAAAAAACTGAAAATAAATATTGGTAAGGCTGTGGAAAAATAGGATCAGGGACTCTAGTACATTGTTAGCGGCAATGGAAAATGCGGGAACTGTAGAAAACAGTTTGGTGCTTCCTCAGAAAGTTAAACAGATTACCACATGACCTGGCAATTTTACTCCTAAGTATATACACCAAAGAACTGAAAGCAGAGACTTGCGTAGAGGTATTTTGTACACTGATGTTTATGGTGCATTATTCCCAGTAGCCAAGAGGTATAAAAAATACCCAGGTGTCCCATCAATAGATGAATCGGTAAACAAAATGTGGTGGGCGGGCCACAGTGGCTCAGCAGGCAAGAATGCTTGCCTGCCATGCCAGAGGACCCGGGTTCGGTTCCCGGTGCCTGCCCTTGTATGTATAAAAAAAAAAAAAAAAAAAAAGCATATCCAGGCAATGGAACACTGTTCCGGCGTAGAAGAAAGTGAAGTGCTGGAACATGTCACAGCGTGGATGAATCATGCTGAGTGAAATAAGCCAGACACAAAAGGACAAATATTGTATGATTCCTCTCAAATCAGATGCTTAGAATAAGCAAATTCATAGATACAGAAAGCAGAATAGTGCTTATCAGAGATGGTGGGAGTGGGGAACAGGGAGTTATTGCTAAATGAGTCTGAGTTTTGGTTTGCGAAAATAAAAACAGCCCAGAAATAGGTAATGGTGAATGGCAATACTGTATTGTCCATGTACTTGATGTCAAAGAATTAAAATATTTTTCACATTATGCATATTTTACCACAAACATAAATCAATAATTTTTTTTTAAACCCCAGTCTGTTCACTGTTTCTGGTGGCCGTGGCTCAATCCTCATCAGTAAATCAGGTACATGATGGCACTGCCTCTCCAAATGGCGGGAACATCCACTGAGGCAGCACTTCAGCACTGGGCTTGTGGCATGGGCTCAGCAAATATGGGTCCCCTCTGCTCTCCTTTCCTGCCCCGGGGTGCATAGAGGGGAGGTTCCAGGCCTGGTTCCGCCTCTTGAATCCAGTGTAATCTTAGACAAGTCACTGCCCCTCTCTGACCCTCAGTTTCTTCATCTGCCTCCTGGAGCCACCTTGCTGTGGGTGTGAGAGGGGCCACTCTTGGGAGCTGTTAACGCTTCCCTAGCTTTGTCCCTGTCCCGAGGTGGGTGAAAGGGGCCTATGGAAGGCGGTCCTGAGAAGTCTTTGGAAGGGTATGAGAGTGGGAACGAGAGTCGCAGCCGTGACAGATCCTCCAGAGGCTGTGCAAGGACTTTTCACCCACCCGACTTCTTGAGCCTCTCCCTTCTCTGGCTTATACTCACTGCTCTCCAAAGAGAATGGACTGCCAATTGTTGCTCGGTTAAATTTTCCAAAGAAATTTAAGGGGTGGAGATGGGACTTGCTAAATCCATAAACTAAGATATAGGCAATGAGAGAGAGCACGGGACAGGGAGTTAGAGTAGTGGGTGGAGGCTCAGCTCTGTCTTGTCCTCAGTATGGGAGTGTGGGCCTCAGTTTCCCCATCTGAACCTTGGATTTCCGTGGTGGGGAGCTGGATTTGGAGTCAGGTTCGACCTCAGGAGACTCCTCTGTTCAGAACTCAGGCGGCGGGCGGCGCGGAGGAGGCGGCAGTGGCGCGCCGGCGCTCGCCTGCTGCCCTCGTGTGGCCTCTGCAGGCGCTGCAGGTGAGTCTTGGCGGCGCCGCCAGGTCCGGGTCACGCGGGGCGAGGACGCTTCTGGATGCTAAGCCCCGGGCGGGCGCGGGGAACAAGAGCAGAGATAAGACAGGTCCCAACCCACTTGGACTGTCTGTCCAGGCTGCGACCCCCCAAAGTACCCTCACGCGCCCACTTACAAGTGGGAAATCAGGGACGCATGTCGGAGGCGGTGTCACTAGAACAGTGGCCATGAATGTCGCTGAGTGCCCTGCCTTGGAGGGGCCCAGGCTAGCTCTGAATGATGCGCTGGCCCGAAAATGGCAAGGGCTTTGGCACACGACCACGGTAGGTTCCAGGTGCTCAGGGGCTGGGGAACTTCTGCAAGTCCCTTAACCTCTCTGAGCCTCCATTTCTGTAACTAGTCACTCCACCCCTCCTTCCAGGCTGTCCTGAGGTTTAACTAAGAAGGCATTTAAAGTGACCAGCGCAGCACCTGGCCTCTGTGACTCCCAGGAGTTTGGAGTTTGAGCTGGAACTGCAGCCCCCCACCCCCCACCCCCGGCCCCCAAGTGTAGGACCAGCAACTGGGACCCCAGGGCCAGGTTTGCAGTGGCCTGAGGACAGGGCACTAAGTATCGTCACACAGTGATCGTTTCCTTCTTCTTCAAGTTTCTCTCCATCCCTTGGTGGGCCTGGAGAAAGTCTCTGCGGTGTTAGTGCCTACGGCCCTTTCTCCTCTTCACCTTTGCTCCCAGCACAGATGGCCCAGAATGGAGACACGTTGATTGCATCCATTTCCACCTTTACCTTCGGTTTATGGCAGGTCAGCACTGACTTCCATTTATAGAAGAAAAGTGAACTGATTTAAAAACATTTAAAAACATGAAAATAGAGGTACACAGCTGTGACAACAGAAGTGACGGATGGGATGGGAATGATTAAAGTGGGGACTGGGAAACCACCATCCCCTTCCATTTTCCAGCATGTGACGCCAGGAGCCTCTCACTCGTGGACTTAGTGCAACCCCTTCAACCTGCCAGGTGTTTCCTGAGCCCCCACTAGGCCTGTGGCCTGTATCTAGCTGTGTCTCCTCTTTTTGGTGAGGAGATGGGAGGGCACCCCAGGCCGGACACAGATCCATCCTGGATGGTGTGAGGGGAATGAATTGGACCTGTTGGGTTGCGGGGGGACCAGGGACAGAAAAGTGGCCAGCACCCAGCTCTGCCGGCAACTTGGCATGAATTTGAAAAGGGGTCTCCAAGCCCCCGGGCATGTCCCCTAAAGAGCCAAGCAGGATGGCCAGCAACTCCCATAAGCATCTGCCTGCTGTCTTGCTGTCACTCGTTCTCTGAGCTGAACCTAAGCTGGCCCCGACCTCAGGGAGCTCGCAGCTTTATGGGGGTGCAGGCCAGCCGGCTACTCTACTGGAAGAAGCTGCAGGGCTTAATGACCACTGTGGGGGTGGGGGTGGGGGTGAGAAGGGGTAGACTTTGAGGACATGCTTAGGACCCTGGCCCAGGAGATGGGGGACAAGGGGCTGGGAGGCACTTGGTAGAAGCAGGTAGGGAGAAGATGCTGAACTCGTGTGGGGCTTGCTGAGCCGGAGGAGTGTGGGGAGGCCAGGGGAAGGGGCCCGGGTGGGGTGGAGGTTCAGAGATGTCCTCACATCCTCCCCGTGTGGCTGGCAGGACCCCATTTGACAGATGAGATCACTGAGGCCCAGAGATACCGGAGGAGAGCAGGCCAGGTCACCAGGGAGCTGAGCTGACAGGAATCCAGGTCTCTAGGCTTTGCTATTGCTCAAGACCTCTGCTGTTAGAGGCTCAGGTCTTGCAGGGCAGGATCCCAAGGAGAGGACAGGAGAGGCTCAGAGCCCCCAAGGAGAAATGCCTAGCCACTGATTCCCAGCGGGGCCTTGGGCAAGTCACGTTGTCTCTCTGAGCCTCAGTTCCCTCATCTGTAAAATGGTATGAAATATCTCCCTCTGGCATGTCAGGAGGATTAAATTAGATTTAAAAACTGTGAAAAGTGCTAGACATAGTAATGAGCACTCCTTTCCCTCCGTTCTGACTGGAATCAGGAAAGCTGCCTGGAAGAGGTGGGCGTCAAAGGTAAGGGCTGATTTGGAGAGACCCAGAGTGAGCACAGGAGATGCTGCTGGGGTCCCCCTAGCCCACAAAACTCTCTCCCTGAGGGTATCTTGACTGCGGAGCTGGGGCGCTAACCACTGGGCTAGCTCCCCTTCTTAGGCGTGCTCTGGGGTCAGGCCGGGCTCCTTGTCTCCGCATCCTCCCCGTGCCTTGATGGGCCCAGCAGTCAGCAGGCACCACCTGAATCCTAAGGGAGCAAAGACATGAGGCAGTGACAGTTTGTGAGTGACCCAGAGGCGTCACCCTAACGTGCTAAGACCCGGTTGACCTGAAAGATCAGAGGCTGAATCACTGGGGAGTGTGCAGAGAAGCTTCTGGAAAAACACTCCAGGAACTAGTAATGGTGGTGGCCAAGAGGAATGGAGGTGGAGAACGAAGTGGGCGGGAGACTTACTTTTCTGTTTGAATGTTTATATTATATATTATCATGTGCATATATTATATTGTGTTATAATTATAATGCACTACCGTGTGGGTGTTTAATAAATGAATGTATAAGTAAATAGTCACCTGCGGAGCTCCTTGGACTGCTGGGTGTCAGCAGCAGCCCCAGAAGAGGGAGGCAGCAGGTTCGGGGGAGGGGGGGGGCCAGGACGAGCTCCCCAGGTGATTCCGTCACAGGTGGCCCTGGACCACACTTTGGGAACAGAACCGCCAGCTGGATCCTCTTCCTACGGCTGCCCAGTCAGGCTCGTTTGCATATGTTTTGAATATATTTGCATGACTTCCTTGGTTCCAAATAGAGCCCTTATTAGCCTTTATCCTTATTTCTGTTTGGTCCTACGGAAAGCTTCTCCCGTCTCTACTCAGACCTAACCGGCTGGGAGAAGTCCTTTTCTTCTCACCCCCAGCCCCCAGCCAAATATGTCATCCTTTGTCTCCCTTCACCATTTTCTCCTAGTCCCCCAAAACCAGGCTCACCCACCACCTCAACAAGACTTCCCCTCCTGCAGCTGAGAGTCTGCACCCACTCCTGGTCCCCTTCTCACCACCCCCTTCCATGGAACTCCCCAAACTCTCCATCCTTCTCATCCATCCACGTGCACCCAGCACCAAGCCAGGCCCTTCACCCAAATCATCCTGCCCAGCCTCCCAGAGACCCCAAGAGACAGGGACCCCATTACACCCCATTTTATAGATGAGGAAACTGAGCCTCAGGGAAGTCACATGACTCCACCCCACCAACCTGCATCCTTGAGGCGTTTTTACTCCTCTTATATTAATGTTATCTGGATTTTGTTTTGCTT
>PVIY010033324.1:0-28165 GCA_004026745.1 Myrmecophaga tridactyla | reverse complement strand
ATTCATGAAAATTGTATTACTGAAAATCCCATTCATTTTATAATATTTTAAGTGGAAAATTTCCAAACACTTAATTGCATTTTTCTTCCTCTATGCAATTCAATGCGAATTAAAACAGATGATGTTAGAAATGTATTTTGAATGTCAACGGTTTGGGGTAGGAACAGGAAAAGTAGCATTACGTTACAACGGAAACACTACACCTCTAGCTCGTTTTTCCCCCACACCATAGCATGAGGGTTATCACATTGATCACAGAGCTCTGTAAGACTGCCATTGATTTATTATTTTTCATTCAAACTCTGGAGTATAAAGGCTAGAACCTTGAAGAAGTGCCTCCCTTTTACTAACTCTCTATCTCTAATGTACAGATTCTTAGTGGCATATCACTTGCCCTGCTTGGCCCCAACCTCTATATTGGCTGAAAAATAACAACAATTTACAGTTATCCCCATTTCATCACAACTAGAAAATTAAAAGGGAGGGTTCATAGGGATAGGGGTGGTGATAAAAGACCGAAGGATAAAAGATACCAGCTATAAAGAGCAAAGCCGACAGGGGTGGGACTAAGGTCATGAGTACAGCATCAGTGAGGATTAAATATTTAATCTGCATGTCTTTTACTTTGTAATCATGAAGAAGCACTGACAGAACTTTTTCTTAATGTGTTAATTCTTAAATCAGTCAATAAGCAGTAGCAGTTACAGATCATGCCAAATATATAATGAAGCAATATAATATCTTTTCATCTAGTTAGTTTTAACATTTTCTTTATTGCTGGCATCTCTACACAGCTTATTATAATAATTATTGGCTTCAGACCTAAGACCAAAGTGATACAAATGGAAAAATTAATCTTCCAACTTCCAGCTAAACTTGGCAGTTTGAAGACAACTATAAAGGTCTGTTCTCTCCCAAATTTTACTAAAATAAAAGTAAGATATTAAAACCACATGGATAAAGAGAACAGGAAAGGAAATAATGGGAGATGAAAGATACTGATTATATATATATATATATATATATATATATATACTTTTTTAAGATCAAAAACTTAGAGAGGTGTGATCACAGGAGAGAGAGAGCTGAATATCACGTGCCTGCAAATGGGAATTTCTATTAGAAGTGAGATATTATATGACATGGGGCCACAGATATATTTACCTACCTGGAACTATGCAAAGTGGAGATACTGAATGAAAGTTTACTTAAGGACCAATTTAGCCCTCAGATCCTCTACCTACCATTCCTATTTGGTCAGATGACTACATCTCCCAAGTCCTAGCTTGTTTACAGAGAGTCACTCTATGAAGCAACTACAGCAGAGGAGCTACAAACTCAGGGCCACTAAATCCAGCAAAGAGCAGGGACAAGCTTACTAAAAAAGAGGGGACTAAGAGAAAGCCTAAAAGGTTCTAGTGAATCCTGAAGTCCGTTGCCTTGCCTGGCTCCATGATGGATGGCCGCTAGACTTATACATGTCAAACACCCCCTGCCAAAGAAATAGGATGTTTCTTCTGTGAAGAGCCTGTGTGGCTGCGAGAAAAAGACACAGTTACTGACAGTGATGCCTCCCCAGTGAGAAGTGCCAGGTCTCACCCACTCACCCTAAAGGAAAGCCTACCAGTTGACAAGCTCTGCACACACAGAGGGAACGTCTATTGACATTTTCAGTGTCTCAGCCTTAAACAGGAACAGCAACAACAAAAGAACATTAAGAATTTGAGGAAAGTTTCTAATGCAAAAGAAAGGGAAATAAAACAAACCAAAAAATAAAATGAGCAAAAACAGCAAATATAGGAATTAGGAGAAAACTTAAAAAAAAAAGCCAGAACTACAACAACCTCAGAGTTCGACGAAGATATTGAATAATAACATGCCAAGCACAAACAAGTTATTGGTAGTTAAAAATATTATACACAATTTATGTTTTGATAATAAATTTGTAAGATTCAAAAATTCAAATGGACCTAAGAGAACAATTGAATTAGTAAGTAAAACTTTCCTAAAAAGAAAAGCCAGCCCTAGATATGCTTGACTGGTGAATCTGAGGAAATATGTAAGGAAGAAATAATACCACTCCCACCCAATCATTTTCAAAAAATAAAAGGAGTAAAAAAATACTTATCATCGTATTCTGTGAGGCTATTATTATGCTGATACTAAAGTCTACAAACATTACAAGAAAAGACAACTGCAGACATATCTCCCCATAAACACAGAAGCAAAAGAATTCTTAAAACATTTGCAAACTATTTACAGGATTTCTCGACAATCTGAAAAAAGATCAGCTGTTTAAGAAATTCAAGGTATATTACCAAAGTAACTATTGCTAATTAGTACTACAGTATGCTTATTAAGCCTGGAATCAAGCTTACATGTAAACTATTGATAACATAAGTTTCCTTTTGAGTCATTCAGTGAAGAACTGTCTGATTTGAAAACAAGTGTAGGTTATGAAAAATAAAGATTTTGGCACAGTTCAAAAAAAAAACATTACAGAAGTAAATTCAGCAACATTCAATGTAGGATTATACACCATGAAAGAGTGATTTATCCCAGGAATGCAAATTTGGTTTATCTTCCAAAAATCAGTTCATATACCATTTTAATAGAATGAAGACAAAGGGAATATAATCATCTGAATAAAAGTGAACAATCTCTGAAAAAAATCAACATTCATTCCTGATAAAATTCTCAGTAAACTAAAGCTAGAATGTAATGTCTTCAACCTGATAAAAGTCACCTATAAAAAATCCACAACTATGTCATACTCAGTGACAGAAGACTGAATGCTTTCCCCTGTGATACAGACGAAAGTAACAAAGTCCAGTTCCACTTTTGATCAATGTGGAGAATATAGTCATCCAGAATGGAAAGGAAGAAGTACAACACTCATTATTCATATAGTACATAATACTGTATATAGAAAATCCTAAGGAATTAACAAAAGAAAAATACTTAAAATAAATGAGCATAACAAGGTTATCATACAAGAAAAGAGCTGAGGCAAATCAATGGCGAAAGGGTAGTCTAGTCAACAAATGGTGCTGGAACAACTGGTTAACCACATGCAAAAACAAAAACAAAATAAAACAAATACAAAGATCCTTATCTCTCACCATACTCATAGATAAATTTAAAATAGATTATAGACCTAAATATAAAAGCTAAAACTATAAAATTATCAGAATAAAATCTAGGTCATCTTTGTGACCATGGATTAAGAGAAACCGTCTTAGTTATGACATCTAAAGTGCAATTTATGAAGCAAAAGAAGTTGAACTTGACCAATAAAATTGTTCTTCAAAAGATACCATTAAGAAATAGAAAAGACAAGCCTCAAATGGGGAGAGAATAATTACAAATCATACAAATGATAAAGAGTTTGTATTCAGAATATATGAAGAACTCTTATAATTAAACATTGGGAATAAACAACACAATTTTAAAAGTGCAAAGGATTTGAGTAGATATTTCACCAAAGCTATACAAATGACTAACCGGCACATGAAAAGACTCAACATCATGAGTCATTAAGGAAATGCAAATCAAAACCACAAGATACCACGTCACATACACTAGGATCACCATAAAAACAAGCATGAAACAGAAAACTTCATCACTGTCCGTGGAAATGGAAAATGGGTCAGCCACTTTGGAAATAGTTTACCAGTTTCTCAATAAGTTAAACATGGAATTACCGTATGACCTAGCAATTTGGCTGCTAGGGATATATATACACAAAAGAGTTGGAACAGGTCTTCAAACAAAAACCTGTACACAAACGCTCATAGCAGCATTATTCACAATACCCAAAAGGTGGACATAATCCAAATGACCATCAACTAATTTATGGGTAAATAAAAGGGGCACACAATGGAATACTATTCAGCAACGAAAAGAATAAACTATGAATGCATGTTACAACATGAGTAAACCTCAAAGACATTATACAAAGTCAAAGAAGCTAGTTACAAAGGACTAAGTATTATGTAACCTCATTTATATACAATTTCTGGAAAAAGCAAAACTATAGAAAATGAGACCAGGCTGATTGTTGCCTGAGGCTGAGGATGGGAGCAAGGAATGACTGCAGGAGAACAGAGGAACTTTTGGGAGTTCTAGAAATATTCTAAAATGGGTTCACAGTTAACTATACATCATATCCACTTATAGTAGATAAATTTTTATGTTATGTAAGTTATAATAGAATCATGCTGTTGAAAAAATGTGCTTCAATAAAATAAGGGCATAGCTAAGAACGGGAAAGACATAGGATTCAAAAAAGTAGGTCTCTAGCAGTAGTCCATAAGATTACCTAGCTGCTTCTAGCAAAAAGACAGAGGGCTCCAGAAAAGAAAAAAACCAGGAATGTATAGGTTAACTGATATGTTCTACTGACAATTTTCAGTGGTGTTTTATATTTATTTGAGGAAGTCTGGGATAATGTGTTATAGGGACATGCAAAGAAAAATAATTATTAACTCCAGAAGAAAAAAGAAAATCCAAAACCTACATGCAAAAACTTGTACAAGAAAAATGTGTTCCCCACTCTACAGTAAATAATACTCACAGTATCATAATAAAGTGAACACCAAATATATATTTTCCCCAAACTCAGATATACCATACTTCTCTCTTCAGATGAAAGCAGATGGATGAGAAATGTGCATATTGAAGGGTGGGTGGAAAAGGAATATGAGTGTGGGGCTTGGTGGTGAAGGGAAGGATAGAAGGCCAGATCCTTACCTTCTATAACAACAAGTCAATAGATAATACCTAAATATAAAAAAAATCAAGAAAGAGCACTGAAAACATAATATTTAGAAATATGAAGGTAAATGCCAAAGGCAAACATTGAAAGGCTTAAAAGAGGTCTCTAGAACACAGATGTGTGGCAGGGGGGAGATTTTTTTTCAGTATTTACTTTTAACTATTCTCACGTATTATTTGATAAAAAAGATTACTGACTTATATTGACAACATAGAAATGCATAACCCAATATTTGAGCATATATAATTGCACTATTGTGGGAATATTTTAATATCTTCCCTAATTTAATCCAACTTTTAAGAACAACTTTTCTCCCTCTATTCCCCATATAAATCTGTATCAGCCAAATGATCCTCATTGTCCACAAGTGTGATTGAATACTGCAATTCCTTTGTCTTCAAACTATTTTTCAGTTTATAATTCATTCTATTCACGTCTCATCCACCAGAATGATACCTCTTGTTCAAGGCCAAGTTCACATACTTCACCTTGAAGTATTCTCCAGCCATTTAATCAATATTTAAAAATTCATACTCTGACATTTGATGCTGTCTCTCTCTTTTTTTTCGCATGGGCAGGCACCGGGAACCAAACCCAGGTCTCCGGCATGGCAGGTGATAACTCTGCCTACTGAGCCACCATGGCCTGCCCTGTACTGTCTTTTGATGTAGGGCAATTGAAGTCATCAGTATTCACTGAATACTTCTTGTGGAAATGGAGACTTATAAACAGATTTGAAAGCTCCTGTATGCTAAAATGCAGGGTATTTAGTTTATATTTGTACAGTGAGGGAGGGGGAAATGTCTAAATGAATCCAAAGTTTCTGGCCAAAGTGATGGGTCAATAGATAACACTATGAGAGGGTCAGTTCTGGCTAGGGGCAGATAATGATTCATTTTGGAAATGTGGGTTGTGGAGCATTTAAGACATTCATGTTGAAATTCTGAATTGACAGTAGGCTATATGATTCTATTACGAGAAACCTACCCTGAAAATATAAATATGAGAGTTGTCTATGTATTTAGTTGTAAATGAAGCTACCTATGTAGTTGGGATTTGATTAGCAAAAAGAGTGTAGAGGGAAAACAGCCTGGGAGATACAGACCCTAAAGTTTAGACACCAGAAGATGATCCAATGAAAGATAATTTTAAAAAGGAGAAGGAGCATTTGGAGAATGTGGTGTCATGAATCGAAGGTAAGAGAATGATTCTGAAAGAAGAAAATGTTTTTAAAATGAAAGTTGATTTCTTTCGGATACTCCATAAGATGAAAACTGAAAAGGCCACTGGGACAGTAATGCCCACACACCCCATTGAGCAGAGTGCAAAGTAGAAAATGAGTGGATAAAATAAGGGGGTGTTGATCCATTAACTGTTGAACTGTCCAAGAGAATGGGAATTGTACTATCCAGTTCTTCCCAGATTGTTAAAATAATGAACTTGAGTTTGGGGTCTCTAGAACATAGATTAGTCTGAGGAAGTCTGAGTGCAAAGATATTACTAAAACCTCAGCAAACTAAAAGTTTTCAGGAAACCAGAAAACAGCAATCAGAAAATGTGTGATTGCCAGTTCTTGAGAGAGGATTTCAAAAGCAACTTTTCGTGAAATCCATTGAAATGGATGGAAAATAAACTAACGAATAAATTAAATTTTGCTAGTGTTGTCAGGAGGTAAAGTATGGAGAGAAGAAATGCAAAATGTATACAAAAGAAAGAAAGATCCACATCACTATTTAGTAATAAAAAGTAACAAAAAGGAACAACCTATTAGTATACAACAGGGATGAATCTCAAATGCATTAAGTACCATAAGCCAGATTTAAAAGACTACATACTGCATGTTTCCCTTTCTATAACATTTCTGGAATAGGCAAAACTACTGGGGGGTGGGGCAGCGGGGAGAAAATGAGCTCAGGGCTGGAAATGGAAATAGGGATTGACCGCAAAGTGGCAATTGGGCATATCTGGAGGAGTGGGTGATTGAACTTTCTTGGTTGGGTGGTGGTATCTGCTCTAAGCATTTGTCAGACTTCATAGATACACTAAATGGAGTGCATTTATCTGGATGTAATTTTACCTCAACTTACAATGTTGATCACAAATTTAACTAAGTTTTACACACATATAAGCCAAATGATAAATGAAATTCAAAATTTCAAATTAAAATGTGAAATTAATAAATATTAAAAGTTAAATTTAGGTGGTTCAGTGGTAGAATGCTCGCCTTCCATGTGGGAGACCCGGGTTCGATTCCTGGACCACATACCAAAAAAAAAAAAAATAAATAAATTTAAAGGAGAAACAAAACCTTAACAATATCAATTTTTTAGCAATGTAAAGAAGAATGAAAAATGAGGAATTTGCTTTTCTTTCTAGAAATAAAATGCTCAATACACGTGATTTTTATGAGATTTCTCTTCTTTTCCAAATGACATGATCTTCTGAGTTGGCTTTTGCATATTTTGGGAGCAATATTACATTATGTTGAAGAACTACCTAATCTATAAAATTCCCTGGGTCTCAGTTTTCTCATTAATAAGATGGTGATTTAATGCAATGTCAAAATTGTTATATTTTTAGAGCTGTATGCAAAGTGCACTATGTAAAATCTTGAATAAGAAAGTCATGCTTAACTTGAAATTTAGTGAACTCTACCTGGTGATCTGTTTTATGATTATCCATAATTTAAAAATACATTTTATAATTACAAATTAAATTTAACAGTGATTATATACATAAAGGGAATAAAAAGAAGAAACATTTACCAGTGTCTAGTCCACTGCAAATGGTCAATAAATAGGGGCACTATTGCATTTATGTTAGAAAACTTGTGTTTTCATTAGTAAGATAAAATATAGACAAAAATCTCTACAACAAATATAATATTCATATTTTGTAATGTAAAATAGCCATTTTTGCGTACCATAAAGCCAAATATGAAATCAGCTCTAATTACTTTGGGAGAAAACTGAGTGGAAGGAATTTGCAGATTTTAAGAGACTGTCAAAAATGGCAAAAGTTAGGTGAGAAAAACCGAAAAGTGTAGAATATTTGAAAAGAAAACATATATCAATTTTATAATAAATATCAATATAATAATATTAATGTTATATCAATATAATATTTACTCATATAATACATCTTCTTAAACCCTCAGTTTAGGAATTAATTCATGAGATGGCTGTGGAGAAAACTTCACCCAATTCTAGGCAAGTGCTGTTGTACTAAAAGAAGTTTAAGGAAAAATTTAACATGATCATACTTTTTTTACTTTTAATTAATAATTAAATAATTTTCAAAATGTAATTTGAAAATATTCCATGAATTTTCTTTTTTATGTTCAATGGTTAGCAAAGGAATCATTACTTTTGGTAAATATGTCATTCACATCTGTTGAAGGGCCATTTCTTGCTTTTTAAGAAAGTATATTTTCAGTAGATTTGTTTGCCATGGAATTTTGTTATTTGTTCTCAATTTACTGGGAATTTTTTCCTTGAAGTCTGTCCTTTTCTTGGAGCTTCTCTGACATGACTTACTAATTGTTAAGTGATCCAAATACAATTTTTGTATCTTCAAATTCTATTAAAATTTCTCAAAACCAACCTTTCAGAGTCAAATGAAATTTTTTCTTTCCTTCATTATACTCCTTTAGGTAGTTTTCAAACATTTTACTATCTCTTTTATCTAGTACGTTTATCTAGGACTTTACCTGCACATTGAGAAGAAAGTATAGGAATGCTTTGCTTTTTGTTACTTCACCATTGTAAGGTAAGTGTCGGTGTTTTTATTTTAACAATTTAATTTGGACAAAATAAAATAACTGGTTATTCAGAACAATGTAAATTCCCAGCTCTTCAATGTAAAAAAGAATTCTGACCAATAAATCTTTGAATAGTTCTATTTGTTACACATCATAAAATAGGGGGAATAAAGGAAAATAAACGAAATATTAGTAGATAGCCATCACTACTTCCTTTTCTTTTTCAGCACTGGATATTTTGGACAGAGGATCTTAGCAGAGGGACTCTTCTTAGAAATTAAATTCTTATTTTGGTGCATTGGAAGAATTTAATGGATGAGGACATTGTAAGGCATTAAATATTAAGGGTTTCTCCATGCAGGAAAACTTTAGCAGAACATTCTCATGGTAAATCCTTGGACCTGAGAACCTGCCACCCTTTACATCATGCCTGCTGCCTCAGAGGCCACTGCCATTTGGGTTATTTTCAAAAATAACATTTGAAAGGACTTTGAAATAGTTTCAGTGAAGTATGTAAAATTCTTTCCATAATCTTCTGAAATTTATCTCATTTAAATTGGCATACATAAATAGCCCTCCTATATAAATAAAATAGCAAAGGCTTTATGAACTAATCTGCCTTTATTGAGATAAGTGTACCTATTCTTTTAAAAAATGGGGCTATATTCAAATTATATCCTATTAGAGAAAAGACACCATCCTCATCTTACAGCATTATCTTCTCCATGGAGACATATGTGTTAATTTCTGTGAGTAGAGAATTGTGCCAGCACTCTAGACCTGAAAATTTTTCTTGAATAAGGGAAAAAAATACTAGAAAAAAATGTACCCAAATCAAAATAAAAGAAATGAAAATAAACCTAAATGGAAATAAATGGCTGCATGCTTTTGGACAATTATAGCTTTGAATCTCACTATTTGTTAAATTCACTCATCTTTCAAGCAAGTCTTCATGACGAAGAGGTCATAGTTTGTATAACTACTCTATACTCAAATTCTCTGTTGTTTTCTCTGATTTATAACTTATTTATAATTTATAGCTAGGTATTAGTTTGTGTATGTACTCTCAATAGTGGATAAGGGTCTAGTTCCACTTATTAGCTCTGGAACTTAAGTACATTATTTAGTCACCGTGTTACTAAAATAGTTCTACTGTTTAAAGGATACAATAAGAGCAGTTGCCTCATGATTTTTTTGTGATAATTGAAAGAGAGATGTGTGTAGAATTCAGGATAGTGCTTAGTATAAGTGCTGGTTTGAAAGGATTATGCACCCTAGAAAAGCCATATTTTAATCCTGATCCATCTTCTGGAGGCAGCTGTTTCTTTTAATCCCTATTCAGTATGGAAGGTTGGAAAGTTTATTAGATTATCTCTATGGAGATGTGACTCACCCAATTGTGGGTATTAACCTTTGATTAGAGGGAGATGTGACTCCACCTACTCCAGGTGGGTCTTGATTAGTTTACCGGACTCCTTTAAAAGAGGAAACATTTTGGAAAAGGCTTCAGAGCCACAAGAGCCAAGAGCTCAGGGAGCCAGACACCTTCGGAGATGAAGAAGGAAAATGCCCCTGGGGGGGTGTCATGAAACAAGAAGCCTGGAGAGAAAGCTAGCAGATGTCACCATATTCGCCATGTGCCTTTCTAGCTGAGAGAGAAAACCTGAACTCCATTGGCCTTCCTTGAGTGAAGGCACCTCTTGTTGGTGCCTTAATTTGGACATCTTTATAAACTTGCTTTAACTGGGATATTTTCACAGTCTTAGAACTGTAAACTTGCAACGTAATATATTCCCCCTTTTAAAAGACGTTCT
The DNA here is from genome assembly GCA_004026745.1 of Myrmecophaga tridactyla. Classification (NCBI taxonomy): domain Eukaryota; kingdom Metazoa; phylum Chordata; class Mammalia; order Pilosa; family Myrmecophagidae; genus Myrmecophaga; species Myrmecophaga tridactyla. The sequence goes on along the minus strand of PVIY010033324.1, from coordinate 17,814 downwards.
GTTTCTGGTATATCACATTCTGGCAGCTAGCAAGCTAAAACAATATACATAATTAAAACCCCATACAGGGAGGTGCGATGGTGGCTCAATGGCAGAATTCTCACCTGCCATGCCAGAGACCCAGGTTCAATTCCTGGTGCCTGACCTTGAAAAAGAAAACAAAAAACAAAACATATTAAGCTGTTTTCTCTGAAACTGAGAAAATTGTTCATTTTAATCACATTTAAGGAATTTAAACACATTTAAGGAATGACAGAAAAAATCTATCTGGATGTAAGTATTTATTTTAATGAGAATATCTTGTTTTGTTATTTTTAAATGTTTTCTTTTGTAAAATTATTAAATATTTCATAATTGCTTAAATATTTTTCACATTAAGTAGTATACTGTTCAACAAATTAGCTAAATATGTGGATAGAAGAAAAGTATAGACTAAATATTTATCAATGACGTACACAGTGAAACATAAACTTACCCCAACTCATTTTATTTTTAAGGATGCATTTTTAAATAATCATCTTTCTAGTCAACAAATGATCATTGTTTTTTAAAACCATTCTTAAAATACCTAAATGTATCAGTGTATAAATTTAAAATGGTTATACAGAATACGCTATTTACAAACTTAAGTGGTATTACTAAATCAAAGACCACCCGCTGTATCACACCAACTAATAAACATCTTAAATTCAAATATAAACCAGCATTGAAAAGTAAATGTAAACTACTATAAGAATAATTAATTGAAGCAGGAGGGAATTATTATAAAGGAAGTTTCTTTGAAAATATTCTAAAGTTTTCTATAATTGTTAACATAGACATACCAAATTTGAGGTGTTTTCATATCAAATATAGATCAATCCAGAATTAATTCCATTCCTAAAAAAATAATTTATGCATTCTATTGTTCATGTAATTCATATATCATTCATGATATCATTTATTTGAAGGGGAAAAATATTCTAAATCACTTTATTTTAAAAAGTCCCGCAAATAACAATATAAATTAGTGTTATAAACAGAATAATCATAAATATAGTCTGGTTATTTAATTTTTATAAGATATCTTTTTTGTGTGGCAGTAAAAACCCTCCTTGGAAAAGTACATCAACTCTTCACCACTTAGATTTATCATATCTTATTCCCTGCTGAATCTTTAAAAATAATCCATGCTTTCAAAAGCCATTATACATAATTACCAAATTCGGTTTTAAATATGTTTATATATCCTTATAAACTGCTGACGCAGAAAGCAGGATGAGTAGAATGCTTTGCAAACTTTAAGGGATATCATTCCACATTCTTCAGTTACTGAAGAAAGCTTTATTGGTTCTGGTGATCATAATAAACTGGACGAAATTCTCCCTAGTGCCCATTTGAGAGAATCAGATGCTAGACCTAGGAAAAGGTGGGAAAGAAATCATGTGAGGGTTTTGAAATATTTTAGGAAATAAAGTAAAACAAGATAAGTAACGGGTTGAAACTTTCAAGTCTAAATGCCAGACTAGTGTGGGTTTATGTTTTATAATTTTGGTAATTTGTGATGGACAAGTGACCCAGGAGAGATTTTGCACAAAGCCTGTCCAGGGCTAAAAGGTCTTTATCTGTAGCTGAAGTCAAACTTTAAAGAGTTTAAGTCACTTTGTGGATCACCTTATCAAAACAAATCTGACGGGGACTCCGGTATATACCACATTAACATTAAGTGTTGACTTAGAGGTTCCCACACTGATTTACAGCACTGACCATCTGTTTACAACTGGATGATGATAAGTCTGGTCCTGGAAGAAATCAGCCTCTAGTTTCCTTAATTCAGGGCCGGAAAATGTAAGTGAGGCCAATGCTAGGGTCGTTGTGTCTCCTTCAATTGGGCAGGGATTTTGTCTCCAAAAGCAGTGAAGAAGGACTGAGAAGATGCCAAAACCACAGATTTGAAATTGTTTTTGAAAACAAAATTTAAAATATGATCCCTTAATTGTATCAGTATTAGATATTTTGATCAAAAGTAGCCTTCCTGATTAACTGAGATACTCATATTGATCCATAAGACTTGGCTCCATGTGACTTTGGCTGTCTTCCTACTTTACATCAATTCAACTATTCGGAATGGACTGACTGCCACAGGTCATGGAGGCATTTTTAAAAGTAAATCTTAAAAAAATGTCTTAAGCAGAGACAAAGTTCTCATTTTTCCCAAGTTCAGGTCATTTTTTTTTCATTGAATCTTAAACTGTTCTGTACATGTAGTCGGGCCTCAATTGACACTTAATATTAAAGATCAAGGAATAAATAGCAAGTAGTCAACAGATGTTTGTTTGTATAAATTCATTGAGTCATTAATTAGAAGTCCATGAGAATTTCCTGCAGTTGAGAGAGAAATCAAAAGGGAAGCCAAAGCCAAAGCATTTAGCTCTATATTTTTAATTTATGAGTGTCACTGTCCAATGTCTTCTGTATTGTATCTATTTTGCATGGAGAAGACTCCAGGTCATCATTTTCAACCCAAAATATTCAATTTGCTAGCTTATTTTTGGGTAATATCATCTTCTTATAATAAATTGGAAGGTTATAGACCATACAGCAGGTGGTTGTGTTTGTTTTGACTTAAATCCTAATATGATAGATGGAAATATTCTTAATATAAGGAACAGAAAAAAAAAACTTGTGTTAACTCAGCGGATTTAATTGTTGAACTCGGAGTTTATTTTATATAAATCATTTTCAGTAGGCTCATTAAAACCTGGGAAATTCAGGCCAGATTGTCCACTTTGGGGCTTGGTGTGTCTGGTGTGGTTATCTTTACTTTGAGAGAAATTGGGAAACTTCCAAATTGCTACTGAATTATGCTGTGTATGTGTCGCCTGGGACCTCTAGATCTTAATTTTAAACTAATAGAGTATGTGTCCCATACAAAGTAAAACATGCTATACTGTGGATAATAAAAAGATAAAGTGTAACCTTTACTTGAAAAGCCATTTAACACATCTTGTAAATTGAAATGCTTTGTGTAGTTGATACTGATTGCAGTGTTCATTAAAAAAAAATCTGCACTGAAAACAAGGATCTCATAAAGAAAAGGAAAGGTGAACTAAAGTCATCATTATTCTTTCCCTTGGCATGGAACCATGTTTAAGGAGAAAAACTATACATTATATAGTGTCAAATACATTCTCTCATCTAATTAGGGCTGGGTGTGTGTGAGCACACATTTGCACGCTTCTTATTCTTCATAAACTTAAATGCCATGGTTTAAGGGGAAGTTCATGAAATTGGGATCATGTAGACCTTGATTCAAATCCTAGTTCTTTCGACTTTATTTCTGTTTACCTTCAAACAATTATTAGCAAGCATCCTGAGTCTCCATTTAATTATTTTTAAATGAGTTTCATAATCACTATTTTCAGGGTTGTTCTGAGATTAAATAGCTTCACATATTGCACGATGGCACACTGCCATCTTCGTGTACTTTGTTAGCAATGTTTAGGTTGTAAAACTTTAAGAAACACCTCTAATCTTAATTCTGCTCAACCCCCTCCAGGACTGGTGGTATACGTCTTGTCAACAATGATTGAAAGGCCAGAAATTCAACTTCTCCTAACAAATATTTATTTGGCAGGAACTGAGCCAGGTGCTGGAGATGGTGGGGGAACAGGCAGTGATGCTGAGCTCAAGGACCTAATACGATGCCAAGAAACCAAGGTTAACCACAGAAAGGAGCCGTACAGGTACCTGACCAAGGGAAATGGAAAAAGCAGACACTGAAGGTCAACTACAGTCAGCAAAGGACTGGCAAGCCAGGGAAACATAAAGAGAAACACATCGAAAGGGCAAGTCAAAAGGGAAGACACAGGCAAACACGCACAATCAACACTCATCTTGTTCATTCTCTCCTTTGTGATGTGCCTGGGAAGGTCATTTGTATTCAAAAGACATTTGGGAGCTCATTTTCAAAAAAATATGTTTCTATATTAATAAAATTCAAAAGCTTGGGGTAAGAAAATCTGTAACAAAGTGTGTATGTATGTATTGGATTTTCCCTGCTTATTGTCAAAAATTGAAAAGTTTTTTAAATGTTCATACACACACACACATAAGAAGCATAAAATAAGGATATAAGATTAAATGCCTTATAATGATAATGGACAAGAGATAGGGTATATCATGCACAGTTATGGAGTCACTATATGTAAAATCTAGACTGAGAAGAGGAAGTAAACCTTATGTGCAGAAATTAAGTCAGAGTAACAGCCCTCAGCCCTGGCTGAGTACCAGTGATACCTTAAAAATACACAAGTGGAAACCCACCCTCATCTGCTAAATCCAATGCAGCTCAGGTGGTGTGCAGCCAGGATGGAGAATACTTGGCTTAGATTTTCCAGCAACAATGGAATATTATCTTATATTTCTATTTCTGTGATTTTATTCATATGAAATGATAAAGATATGTAAGCCCCTAATAATAAATATTACTCAATGATTTTCAAACATTTACTCCGCCACTAAATATCACCTTGCTAAACTCTGTGTAATATTCCAGCAATGTAAATGTAAAACAAATATTTCTAACCTATGACCCCAAACCTTCACACTGTCATTACGTCCACAGAAACTTTTCAATCTTTTCATTTCCAAAAATTCTAGTCACCATTAAGAGGAGGGAATATAAGCAAAGTTCTGAGAAATCTTTGTTACCGTACTTAAAAAGAATAGTTGTTCACTCTCAAATCCACTACATGACCCCGAACTTTTCATGTTTAGGGCATTAAAAAATTTCAATCCAGTAAAAGACCCCATTCTAAGAAAGAAAAATAACTATATCTGAAAATGTCTATCAATGATTAATCCCGGACATTCATTCCTACAAAAGCATCGACTCTGTGCAGACACAAAGTCCCTGGTTATAAATCTGTTTAATGTACTAAATTGTGCACTACCAGCCTACACCTTATGAACATATTAGTTCATTTTTAGCAGTATTTGTGATTGCTGAGGTTTAGCTGGAAGTCTGCATATGGACTGAAATTATGCAGCTTAATTCATACCTTTTGAATGTTTGATATCTGAGATTAATTGGGGGGGCACTACCATTTGATATACAGAGAAGCAAGATCCTCTGGCTGTGAAGATACTGATGACACTGCCAACAAAATCCACCTCCCCTTCACTCTCCAGCATGTAAGAGAAGCATAAAGGATTTTATCTATGAAGGGATGAAATGCAAAGGACGGCTATTCCTTTTATTTGCCATTAAAATGGAAATTTCTTGTATTAATCAAAAAAGTCTAGCAAAGATGAGGACGTACCCTAAAAGGATACGTGGTAAATGTGCACATCTTAAATCACCAAAAAAGGATGCTTCTCACACATATGTAAGTAATAAGACTTTCTCACAGAAGAACTGGAATGCGGCTAATAAAAAAGGTATAGAAAAACAGCCTAAATTTTTCAAGTCCATCAGCTATGTCACTTACTAGCTAGCTCTGTGCCTTTTAGAAGTCTCAGTTTCTTCATTTGTATAATGTGAACAGTGATACCTATGTTCTAATATTATTTTAAGGTCTAAACGTGCAGCACATGGTATATGGTGCGTTCAAGAAATGTTAAGCTACAAATTATGATGAAGGGAGGGAACTATGTGCATGGAAACTAGTCCGAAACATATAGGTGCTATTGACAGCAATTAACTAAGCTCCATAAGGAGAAACTGTGACATAACCTGCCCCTCTTTTCCACCTCCAGTTTGATCCTGCTGAAACACAAAGTGACACGCTGCGGCTGTGGCATTCTTAAGGACTGTTTGATGATAGTGCAGTCTGAAAATCAAGCAGCAAATTGTTTATTATTGTTTGCCTTTGGCTTATTTTTAGTAGAGGTGGGAAATGGCAGGGAGTGACAAAGAGTGATGTATAGGCGATGGAATAAAAGACCTGGGCTCTGCTGCCTTATGTCTAAGGCTTAAGAAGAGAGACGCCTGCGTTTACACCTTATGGACTTCATTAGCTGCTATGGATTCTTCATCCATGAGTCCATGGAAGCCTGGAGTTTTGCTACAAAGCTGCTCAGCAGGCAGCTCTTTGTTGTTATTGGCAACGAGGATAACCCTTTCCTTCTTTTCTGTGCCTGAGGAGTCACTGCTAATATGAAGACAGACACAAAGGGGAGATGAAGACAAGGAATACTATTTTACCAAAGTTTTATTTAGAAAACCTAGAATTAGAACACAGTTTTAAAAGTCTTCTAAAGTGATTGTGAAGAGAAGCTCAGTATCTAACAGTCTGCTCAAATGCTTTTACTCTCATATAAATGAACTGTTTCGAAACATTTCTAATTAAAGAATAGTAAAACTATTCGAAAATGCATGGTGGAAAAATAACACTGACATTATTCACTCTCAGTGAATATTTTACTGTGTTAAGACCGAGTGTCTTCTTCATTGCAAAGACAATTTATACTTGCTCACTTGATTCGGAAACACTCATAAATCTGTACACTGGCGAAAATTATGACTTAATTTATATCTTTTGCATATTTGGTATCTGAGATTAATTTTTGGCACTACCATTTGCTAATAAAGCCAAATAAGATTCTATGTATTACTTTGCAGTCCAAAATGTACTTTCGCATGAATTATCTAAATTGAGTCTAACAACACATTCTTGAATGAAGCAAGGATATTATGGCTGTCACTATATTCCATATGATGAACTTAAAGCTTATCATAGATTGTAATTAGGCAGAATACCAAACTGCTTCTGCTTAATCAAATTCCAAATTCTTTCCAATGCTGAAAATACAGCATTTATCACTGGCATACAGCCAGGTGAAATATTGCTCTGACTTTTAAAACATAGATCTTAATATTCTTTTACTTGAGTGACCTTATAATCATGTTTTTGATTAGTAATGTTTTAATTTTCTATTGTTGCTGTGACAAACTGTCACAAATTTAGGAGCTTAAACCAACATAGATGTATTATTTAATAGCTCTAGAGGTAAGAAGTCTAAAAGGATTCTTGTCACATTAAAATCAAGGTGTTTCCAGGGCTGCATTCTTTTATGGGGGCTCTAGAGGAGAATGCATTTTCTTGCCTTTTCCAGCTTTGAGAGACTGCCCGTTTTCCTTGGATCGTGGCCCCCTTCCATTCTTCAAAGCCAGCAATAGCTGCTCAAGTCTTTTCCCTATCACATCGCTCTGAATGTGACTGTCCTGACTCTTTTTTATCACTTTGAAGGACCCTTGTGATTACATTGGACTCGTCCAGATAATGCCAGAGAAATGTCCCAACTCAAGATCGTTAGCTTAATCACAAGTGGAAATTCCTTTTTGTCATGTAAGGTAACATATTCACAGGTTCTGGGAATTAGGATATGGACATTTTTGGGCATCCATTATTCTTCCTACTACAGGTAGGTTTGAATGATCAAAACAGAGAGTAGGGGACATATAGGAAAATACAGCAAAGGTTGTTAGGGTATCTACTGATATTTAGTCCCAACAAGGATATTATAAGTCTACATAACTTCTCAAATAAACTTACTATTCCTAAAACACAAACTGTCACATGGCAAACACCACACAGATTCAGAGAGAAAGCAATTTACTTAGAATATTAACTGTGCATCATGTTTTTATACTATAACATACATCTAAGTAATTCCTACATTTTACAATTTTGATTTAGCTACTTTTCATCTGTTGGTCTCAATTCTTATCAATGTAAGCTCTGACAAGAACATACCGATTGTCACATACATGTGGGAGGTTTGGCAGACTCTGCTGACGCCCTGCCTGGATGGCCATGCACTCACTATTTCAGTAAATGTCAGTTCAGCCTGTGGTGTCAGCATCTGCTCTGCACTGCCTGGGTGCGTCTCTGACTTTAATGGCAGACAGGACATACAGGGGGACTCATGTTCCCCAAGAGTTGCCCTAAGCCAAAGATCAATAGGAGCTGATGTGTAGATATAAATAATCCTGCTCTCTTACCTCTCGGTTGGGATAATTCTGAGGTGCATTTTCTACACAGTTCCACACTGGAATTAAAGTTCAGATTCCCATGATGGTAGCTGATATTGTACCATCTCTTGGGCTTTTCCCCATCCTATCTCATTTTACCATGCCTTTACCAGTGTACCCTGGGATCACCTCCCACACAAATAAGGTGCCTCAAAACCTAGATTCAAATCCATTTCTAGGGAAACCCAAATGAAGTCAATCAGAAATTTTTACTGACACTCCTCCTCACCCATGGATATGCTATGCAAATACTAAACTATAACACATAAATGATCCCATTATCCCATCGACACATATGTATTCATATTCATTTAACTATGAATATCCAAAGTTCATATATCTAAGATGAATGCATTACTGCATTATTGCATGGCTGATGTGATATTTTGGGGTTGGTGATTCAACCAAACAAATGTGCAACCAGTTAACTTATGCATGAATTATTATATTATATTAATACTATATTCCTGGGCCACAGATGACTGTAGATAAATAACTAAGAACAATTTGGAACATAATGTGGTAGAGAAGTTCAAGACTACGAGTAAACTTCTAAAGTCTTACAGGGCTGGGTTCAGATTCTCATACTGACACTGAAATCTCTGAAAAACCCTGGAAAAGGTATTTACATACCAAATTCTTGATCTTATTATCTTTTAAATAATGGTAACAGTATTGCACTTATAAAGCTACTCTGAGAATTAAAAGACACAATCTCTTATCTAATACAATTTGCTGAATGCATCTAAGCATTTTTTTGAATCCAGACATTTTCTAGATGCTGAACATTCATCTAGGGACAAAACATTCCAAGGTCCCTTGTGGTTTCAGTCGAGGAAAAGAATCACTTAAGAAATAAAACAATAAATACAAAAGAAAATGAATTTGTGATGAAAATAAACTGAAGTCATGCTAAAAACTGGTAGGCTAATTTAGAAGATATTTATTCTTTTAGGAACCTCTCCTAAGGAATTGATGAGACCATAACAAAAAGGAGCAAACCATACAGGTCTGCATAAGAGGATACAGACACTATGGAAAAAGTGTTTAAATGGTGCACAAAAGGATAAAAGAGTAGGTGTGGCATAGTATAGGGAAGGTAATGTGAGACAGGTCATCAGGGGTCAGGACACCAGAGGTCTAACAGTCCATGGTGGGGAGTCTAAATGTGATGGAAAGAAGCCACCAGATGGTTGAGATGGGAAATGATTCAACCTGCTTAAATTTTCAGAAACACACCTGATAGATGAACTATCTATCATAGATAGATGAACTATCTATCATAGATAGATGAACTGAAAGGTTGTAAACAGTAGAAGCAGGTAAGATAATTAAGGCCCATTGCAACTATCAAAGCAAGGGATGATGGCAGCTCAGGCTAGTGTGGAAGCAGTGGAATTCAGGGAAGTAGATGGATGTGAGACATATTTTGGAGGAAGAAAAGGCTTAGCTTGCTGATGGATTAATTGTGCTATGAAGTAAAGGAAGAATCAAGAGGTTTCCTAGGAATTATACGTAAAGTGCCTCAATCAATGCACAGCACATTGGGAGCTAGGTAATAAGTTATGACTTGGTGGAAAGATAAGGGTCTTTAAACGTAGACTGGTAACGCGAGAAATAAGTGGGAAAAGTATGTAAATGGGCAATACAAATACGTGCATGGATAGAATAATTACTCATTATCAATACATATCAATATATTTTTCTTCTGATCACTTTTTATAACATAGACTAGATAGTAAATATTAAGGGCTACAAAAATAAATATATACCTGTCTTCAAGGTAACATATATTAAATGCCATGAATGGAATAGACAATGATGGTTACGTAAGAGTCCAGCAGCCAGAGGATCTGTAGATCCGTAATATAAACTTAGAATATCAATATGGGAAAGCATTACATGCTTTTTCTAACTCAAGTCATGCATTGTCACTACAGGCATTCAACTATAATGGATAGTTTTCAATCTGTTAAATGCTTTAAATAAACAATAATGGAAAGCAAGACTTATATTGTTAAACAGTAATTGGTGAAATCATATACACATTCTAATGTAAATGCCAACATATTAATTACCAGAACTAAAGAACTCGAAAGGATATCAAACGAAGAATAGTTTTTCTCATCTGATACTTTATGTTCTATGTTTAACACTTCATGTTTAGTCATCACATTGATTTTAATTTTAAAATTCTATCTTTCAACTATTCAAGCATACCTTCTGCTGGATTTTATCATTGTTTTCATCAGCTTTGAATTTTTCTTTCATTTCATTCATTCTCCTATTTCTATGTTTGTCTTATTACTTCTATGTTTAACAAACAACAATTGTCTTTAAGGAACTTGAAAATTAACTTAATTATAGATTCTGTATCTTATTAAACAATATTATTTCACAATATTTAATATATTGCCTTTTCCTTAATTTCCAAAAAGGTGAAAGCATAGTTTCTCTGGATGTTCTCTGAATTCATGTATCCTATTTCTCTCTCTGGCATTTTCTTTCGCAAATCATTTATTCATTCAATAACATATGCTTATTGATCACTTAATTATGTGCTAGGACTGCTTGTTTTTTAACCTCTAGAAGGGAAGTAAATGATTCAAGCATAATCACAATAGAGAAATAAAAAATATATTCACAATAATAGTTATCAGCAGAAGGAAGAAAAGATTGACTACCAATAGCAGATAATATACCATTATATATCTGAGGGCTCATTTTTGGAGAACATAGGCTTAATTGCTTCACTTCTTCTTAATGGGGTTTATTCCGAATGATTCTGAGATTTGCCATACTTTGGTGATCTTGCTGTCGGTAGTATTATCTGCTGTTGGTAGTCAATCTTTTCTTCCTTCTACTAATAACTATTATTGTGAATATATTTCTTATTTCTCCATTGTGATTATATTTGAATCATTTACTTCCCTTTTAGAGGTTAAAAAACAAGCAGTCCTAGCACATAATTAAGTGATCTTGCTGACATGAAATACTAAATAAATAAGCAGAAGTTCTTTCTTTCCCAGTAGTAAACACGCATTTAGGTGCCTGAGTAGCAAGCATCAATCATACCAGGTACTTCTTAGAGCTAGGTCATACATATATTTTAGTCTTGGCAGCTGATACTGGAAAATCTCCTTCTTATTGACTAAATTTGAATTAAATGTGGTTATCAATCTTGATCTATGTCAGAGAGGAAATAAGGTGTGTTAGTAAGTAGCTTCCCAAACCGACACCATGCTGAACTTGACACTTTCCTGGTTCTGAGTAATATGTCCCGAGAAAATAGGCTCCTCTCTGCACCCTAGTTGTTAATGGTTATAGACTATGCTTTGTATCCAAAGTCTGAGATCGTTCTATGATGTCCACCTCCTGTGCCATCTTACACTCAAATACCATATTTTGTTTACTTCCTAGGCTGCTAATCCTTTTTCTTCTTAGACGCCCAGGTTCTTATCCCTTTCTACATTCACACTATCACGTGGCCATTCCTAGATTTACAGACCCCTAGTTTCTTCCCTGTATTTATCCTTGACTAACATTTGCACAGTTCTACCTTAAGTTTCAAGAGCTCACCCCATCACCATCCACGCCCAGTAATGATAAAGCCAAGATCACTCATCTTCAAGTGCGCTGTCCATGAATCACATTTTAAGTGCACTGGGAGGGTTTCCAGTTGAGCACACTATAAGGCTTTCTGAAAAGCTAAACAACTCCCTCTAGAACTGTCATGAAAATCATCTACCTTCTTAAAGGCAAACACTGGTTAAAAAATCAAAAGAAACAAAATTCATAAATATATAAGAATCTAAAATACCTTCACAAAGGGAAAATTGAAAAACTTTTCTTTTTACTGAAATTATGAACTGTCAGGATAAATTGGTCACATTTCCCATTTAGAAATTATAGTTGAATAAGCTCACCTCTGGGAAGACTTCTTAGACCTGCCATTTTGGGGGTTGAACCAATTCAATAGAAGCACGAGAAACAAAAGGTACTTGCTGAAAAATCTAGCCTTTAGTATCTTTTGAACACTATTTTTTAATAAGTGAACCCTATTGAAATAATTCATACATAATAATTTTGGATTTTGGAATCTTACAAATAACTTGTGTGTAAATCATGACTTGAGCGCATATACACACCTCTATTCCCCCAAGATTCTATGTAAGAATATTAGCAAACGTAAATGCAGAGGGCGAGTGTGAATAATTGTATTAAACAAGGGACAAAACGCTGAAATAATTATTTTAGATATATTATAATTGGGCTAAGATTAAGCAAGTATGAAACTGCTTTACGGCAAAAACAGCAGAAAAGGAAACATTATTCTAGAGAAGAGGAAGTAAACCCAGTAGAAAAATTAAGCCTCCTTAATGCAGAGGAACAAGATTGGGTGTCTGTAGTGGATTATGAAGTAGGTGGAAAAACTTCCTTGATTTCTCCCACCTCGTGGAACTTTCCAGATGCAGAAGGCAACATAAAATGGGGAATCTATAGGTCCCTTCCCTCTGAATTCCGGGCTAAGCAGGTAAAGATTATAGTACTACTGCCATCAAAGCATGATGAGTATGACCATGCCAGGACACCGTGGGGTCACTGCTGGGGCTACCTCCAAAGAAGAGACGCTCCTGTATCCAGAAGCAATGCTTCCAGCTGTAGCTGCCGCAGTTTCCACCTCCCTCCCTGCTCACCAGGTTGCTGAACCTACAATGCGTCAAAGCAAAGGCACAGCCATACATCAAAATCCTTTCAGCTATATTTTGGATCTGAAAAGTTCTAACATGAAATCACATCTCCTCTAACAAAAGCTTCCTCAATTTCCAATAAGGGGCCATTTTCATACTTGTATCAAGAAGAGGTTCAGAGAAAAATTATCAGCCGTGAAATTCATTTTGAAATTTAGAATAAATGACTCTCTATACAATTACCGTGAGACACAGGACATTATTTTTAAATTCCATGCTGATTCCACAGGAATTTCAAAAAAAAAAGAAAGAAAGAAAAAGAAACTTAATCAAGGCAAGTTGAAATTGAGCTCAGTATCAGAGTACTTAGTTCAAAATTGCTAAAGAGATACATGTAGCTAATTGTGCTATGAAAAGAAACAGAGAATTAACAACAATTAACTAGTTGTTAATTCTGAATTCCTTTTTCAGAATTCAGAGAAAAAGTGCAAAATTATAAAAATGACAAAAATTTAGAATTTTTTTTTAAATTACAGAAAAATGAATACATATGATCAGAATTCCAATAAAAGGATCTAGGGAAGAAGCACAATTTAAGGAACTCATACTAATGATATTAATGATAACATATTAACAATATTTCAAGTTCAAGAAAGCTTTGAAGGTAAAATGTTCACCTAGTACTTGTCTGAGTATTAGTCAAAATTTAGGGAAGCAGGTGATATATAGACTTATCCTCATGAAATATTTAAACCTTTAAAAAAGAGAACAGATTTCTATAATATACAAATAGAAAATAAAAAGATAAATGAAAATCTTCAAGGAAATGCTTGATAATAAAATAACTCAGACAAAATCTTATCTTCAGATTCTTCTTGTATAAATTAGTCTAAATAGCAATTAAGGAATATTTATAGAGCTGTTTTGGGGAGTAAAAAGGGAGAGATTCCATGCTATGAACACTACTGAAAATTATTTGTTAATAATATGTAGATAGAAGAGAACAGAATAGCATTTGGACATATGTCAGAATTCAGAAATGTTATCATATATTGCCACCATTGTCTTAACATTTTTTCAAGATATAATCTAGTTGACTAAAAAACCAATCAAAATAAAATACATCAATTGTAAAATAATTGACAATGAGCTCTGAAATTCTTTAACAAGAAATTAAATCTGAATGCCTTGCAATATGGTTGCAAAAATAGACACAAGTTTTTATAAATACATTTTCACGAAGATATAAAATGTAAATATAATCATTTAATTGAAATGATCTAAGTCTTGAGTCCCCAATTATGCCACCAAAACAGAACACCGTTTTAGAGAGGAGAGATTTAGCAAATGTCCTATAAATCATTTAATGAAGGGACAAATTTATTTCTTGAGATTGTTAGAATGAAATAGATTGAAATATGTTTTTCTTAACGTAAAAGGTAAACATTATTGTTATTGGAAAGAATCTGTACCTTCTAAATTAGTCAGGAAAATAAGTAAATAAGTAATTATTACATGGAAAAGAACATAATAGAAGACACAAAACAAATAAATAGAAATGAAGTAATGCATTCATTAAAAATAATATTTTTAAGTAATACTTTAGGATCTGGAAAATAAGAGTACATTTAGAAGGAAGGCAATGAAACAAATTTCAAGCATAATTTTATTTTCTCTGAATAAAGCTTGGGAAAATATGCAGCAAAGTATATTTATGGTGATATAACAGATAATTATTTTAAATATGTTTGTTTTTAAATTTTCTACAACAATCACATATTTTTTCTATAATCAGAAAAGCAATGCAAAATAAAAGTTACTTTTAACTGAATTTTATGCTTATGTTTCAACTAGGGCACTAAACAATGGTTTAAGTTCATAGCTGTCCACAAGGAATAATGAATTCCTCAGGGCAAAGCCATGTTTTAGCGATTGGTATAATCTGAATGATAAAGATTTCTAGCTGAAATGTCTTCAGGTGTTTTCAGGCTATAATGACCATATATATTTAACTGTTTTTATTGTATAGTATAGCATATATACAAAGCAAAGAAATAAAAAAGTAATAGTTTGCAAAGCACATTTCAACAAGTAGTTACAGGACAGATCCAAGAGTCTGTCATGGGCTACCATACCGTCCTCTCAGATTTGTCCTTCTAGCTGCTCCAGAATATAGGAGGCTGGAGGGCTTAATTATTTTCTTATCATCACAAATCGACTTTTTTTTCCTTCTTTTTTTTTGTGGAAAATAACATACATACAGAAAAGCTATAAATTTCAAAGCACAGCACCACAAATAGCTGTAGAAAATATTTCAGATTTTGACATGGGTTACAATTTCACAATTTTAGGGTTTTACTTCCAGCTGCTCTAAAATACTGGAGACTAAGAGACGTCAATTTAATGATTCAGCAGTCATATTCATTTGTTTAATCCTATCTTCTCTGTACAACTCCACCTTCACCTTTGATCTTCCCATACCTCGCTTTAGGGGTGTTTGGGCTATGGCAATTCTAAATTTTTGATATTGGAAGGGTCTGTCTGTAATATGGGGTAGGGAGATGGAACTATCTGATGTTCTGGAGAGGCTGGGCTAGGTTTCAGGACTTATCTGGACCAGGGACCCATCTGGAGGTTGTAGGTTTCTGGAAAGTTACTCTAGTGCATGGAACCCTTGTGGAATCTTATATATTGCCCTAGGTGTTCTTTAGGCTGGAATGGTCCTGGTTGTAGGTTGGCAGGTTATGATAGGTAGCAAGGTCTACCTGAAGCTTGCATAAGATCAACCTCCAGAGTAGCCTCTCAACTCTATTTGAACTCTCTCTGCCACTGATACTTTATTAGTTACACTTTTTTCCCTTTTTGGTCAGGAAGGAATTGTTGATCCCATGGTGCCAGGGCTGGATTCATCCCTGGGAGTCCTCTCCCATGTCACCAGGGAGACTTTCACCCCTGTCTGTAATGTCCCATCTAGTGGGGATGACAATGATTTCACTTGCAGAACGGGACCTAGAGACACTGAGGCCACAGCTGAGCAACAGCAGAGTCCTCCAGAAGTGACCCTTAGGCCTGCCTATAGGTAGGCTAAGCTTCTCCGCTGTCTACATGAGCTTCACCAGAGTGAGCCTGATGATCGAGGGCTTGGCCTATTGGTTTGGGTGTCCCTAAAGTTTGACACAGTATCAGGGGATTACCTGACGGTAAGGTTTAATACTTCCATATTTTTCTCCCATCCTTCAGGGAACTTTGCCAATGCTTTTCAATTATCTGCTTAATATACTCTAGGATTAAAGGACCTCTTTCTTATTCTGTGCTCCCTGTGTTTCAATTGTTCCAATGAGCTATAGAGATAGGTTGACTCAGATTATGCACTACAGAAAATTTTAATTCCAGACCAAATAAAACTTTCTTACATTGGTTTCAAAGCATATGTGTGGTTCTAAAATATAGACATTGTCTTCCATTTCCCTGCTTTTTGAATTACTTTAACCCCAACCTGTTCGGCTTCATTCTTATTTCTAAATATCAGGTTATATATATAAAAGAGTCTCTCAAAATCCAGATATAATAATCACCACTCCAGACTTATAATGTGTCTACTCTAAAAGCTTACTATATAGGCCCCTGTTTTCTTATAAGCATTTTCTAAAGGTGACCATACTATTGTTGTTCTTTTGTTTCTGGGTTATTTTTTCTCACCAAATGTCCCACATGTTCATTCACATCGCTGCATGCCTCATGACTTTGTTCCTTTTTGTAGCAGCACAGCCTTCCTTCATAAGTATACACCATTGTTCACCAATCTCCTTCTCTGTCAGTGCATCCTTCAGCCACCTGCATTCACTGGGTATCATGTAGAAGGCCCAAAGTCCACAGTCCATCCACATTCTCAATTTTATGTATTTTAATTGTTCCCAAGAGAAAGAAAATCAGTAAACATACTTTCGCCAAATGGGAGATCGGAACCTCCACTTAACTCTTGTCCCTTCCCCCATTATATATTCCTGCTATTGCTGTAGTAGTGCTGATGGTTTCCTTTTGAACATAGCTCCTAGCATGCAATAGCAGTTTTCCCTCTGTACATTGGACTTACACACTCTTTATACAAGAATCATATCTTTGAAGTAATTCTCGCGAGAACTAATTCATATTTCTAGTGTTAGTCAGTGGGAATCATAGGACTATACAACCTCTTTCAATCTTGTTCATCTTCAATATGGCAATATAGACCCACCAGAGAACCACCTTCACTCCTATCTACCCCCTTACACTGGAGTTTCACCTCCTTAGCTAACAGTTCACCCATCTCTAGCTACTATGTATCTCTAAGTCCCCTATATTCTATATTATAAGCCTCTGATTATACCTTTATGCTGGTCATAACAGTCAAATCATACAGTATTTATCCTTTTGTGTCTGGCTAACTTCACTCAGAGTTATGGCCTCAAGGCTCATCCATCTTGTCATACACTTTAGGACATCATTTTGTCTTACTGCTGCATAATATTCCATTGTATGTATATCCCACATTTTGTTGATCCACTCGTTTGTTGATGGGCATTTGGTTGGTTTCCATCTTTTGACGATTATTTTTAATAAATATTTATTAGTCACCTCAGTGAAGAAAGAAATGAAAGAAGATTCCAAAAGCTGTTGCAGTTTCCTTTTCTTATCCATTACTTTCTTTTTTAACTCTACTCCAGAACTTTGTTCATACAACTTAAATCTGCTCTGTGAAACATGCAATGAAAGAACTAGTCCTTTCTCTGACAAAGAGAGAGCCAATTTGTTCTCATGCATGGGGTTTTACAAAAGCCCCATTTATTCCCCAGAAATATTCCATTGACTAATCATTTGCTTATTTCAAAACAAAGAATTTATTTTTTTAAGAACTGAACAAACTCCACATTGAGACAACTCCAAATGGCAATCTCAGTTAGGATGTTGTCTAAGCTGATTATTACTCACAGTATTTGAAATTGCTTTGCATATGGCAAAATCACTCAAAAGGAGTCTGCACCAAGAAGTCTGGATGCTGAAAATATCCCCAATGAAAAAAACACAGATGAGGACATCAAAGAAATTTGCTGGTCTCAATATGTGTGC
>PVIY010033323.1:0-28167 GCA_004026745.1 Myrmecophaga tridactyla | reverse complement strand
GACTTCTGACTTGCCCGGTTTCGCGTGAGCTGGGGGCCTATTTTTGGTAATCAGAATTTGTTTATTAATGCCACAATTGGCGCTTGGTTGGATTCAATCCCTGCTACTGTAAGTCTCTTTCCTTTCCCTCCGAGAAGCCGACTATGGGGGAGGGGCGCCGGGCGCCGGCCACCACAGCTTTGGGGAACTCACGATTCCGGAGACTTGCCGTCGGTCTAGCTGCTCCAGACCTGGGCACGCTGTGTGTCCGGTCACTATCGTGGTTCCGGGAGTTGTTCTGTACTGTTTCTGGTTATCTAGTAGTTGTTCTGGAGGACGAACTAAAACACGCACATTGCTAAGCCGCCATCTTGGCCCCTCCCAGACATCTCTTTTTCATATATTCTCTTTATCATGTTGAGGAAGTTCCCTTCTATTCCTATCCTTTGAAGTGTTTTCAACAAGAAAAGATGTTGAATTTTATCAAATGCTTTTTCTGCATCAATCGAGATGATCATATGGTTTTTCTCCTTTGATTTGTTGATACAGTGTATTATATGAATATGAATTGATTTTCTTATGTTAAACCATCCTTGCATACCTGTGATGAATCCTACTTGGTCATGGTGTATAATTCTTTTAATGTGGTGCTAGATTCGATTTGCAAGAATTTTTTTGAGGATTTTTGCATCTATATTCATTAGAGAAATTGTTCTGTAATTTTCTTTTCTTGTAATATCTTTGTCTGGCTTTGGTATGAGGGTGATGTTGGCTTCATAAAATGAGTTAGGTAGGCTTCCCTTCTCTTCAGTTTTTTTGAAGAGTTTAAGCAGGATTGGTACTAATTCTTTCTTGAATGTTTGGTAGAATTCACATATGAAGCCATCTGGTCCTGGACTTTTCTTTTGGGGGAGCTTCTTAATGACTAATTCAGTTTCTTTACTTGTGATTGGTTTGTTGAGGTTGTCTATATCTTCTTCAGTCAATGTTGGTTGTTCATGCCTTTCTAGGAAGTTGTCCATTTCATCTACATTGTCTAGTTTATTAGCATAAAGTTGTTCATAGTATCCTCTTATTACCTCCTTTATTTCTGCAGGGTCAATTGTTATGTCTCCTCTTCCATTTCTGATTTTATTTATTTGCAATCTCTCTCTTCTTCTTTTTGTCAATCTTGCTAAGGGTCCATCAATCTTATTGATGTTCTCATAGAACCAACTTCTGGTTTTATTGATTTTCTTGATTGTTTTCATGTACTCAATTTCATTTATTTCTGCTCTAATCTTCATTATTTCTTTCCTTTTGCTTGCATTGGGGTAAGTTTGCTGTTCTTTCTCTAATTCTTCCAAGTAGACAGTTAATTCCTCCGTTTTTGCTCTTTCTTCTTTTTTGATATAGGCATTTAGGGCAATAAATTTCCCTCCTAGCACTGCCTTTGCTGCATCCCATAAATTCTGATATGTTGTGTTTTCATTTGCCTTGAGATATTTACCAATTTCTCTTATAATTTCTTCCTTGACCCACTGGTTGTTTAAGAGTCTGTTGTTGAGCCTCCATATATTTGTGAATTTTCTGGCACTCTGCCTATGATTGATTTCCAACTTCATTCCTTTGTGATCCAAGAAAGTGCTTTGTATGATTTCAGTCTTTTTAAATTTATTGAGACTTGCTTTGTGACCCAGCATATGGTCTATCCTTGAGAATGATCCATGAGCAGTTGAGAAAAAGGTGTATCCTGCTGTTGTGGGGTATAATGTTCTATAAATGTCTTAAGTCTAGCTCATTTATTGTATTATTCAAATTCTCTGTTTCTTTATTGATCCTCTGTCTAGATGTTCTGTCCATTGATGAGAGTGGGGAATTGAAGTCTCCAACTATTATGGTAGATGTGTCTATTTCTCTTTTCAGTGTTTGCCTCATGTATTTTGGAGCACTCTGGCTCAGTGCATAAATATTTATTATTGTTATGTCTTCTTGTTGAATTGTTCCTTTTATTAATACATAGTGTCCTTCTTTGTCTCTTTTAACTGTTTTACATTTGAAGTCTAATTTGTTGGATATTAGTATAGCTACTCCTGCTCTTTTCTGATTGTTGTTTGCATGAAATATCTTTTCCCAAACTTTCACTTTCAATCTCTGTGGGTCTAAGATGCTTCTCCTGTAGACAGCATATAGATAGGTCCCGTTTTTTTAATCCATTCTGTCAGTCTATGTCTTTTGATTGGGGAGTTTAATCCATTAACATTTAGTGTTATTACAGTAAGGGCAGTACTTTCTTCTACTGTTTTGCCTTTTGGATTTTATATGTCTTATCTAATTTTTCTTCTTTTTATGTTTACTAATAGTCTTCATTTCTATACTCTTCTTCACACCTCTCTCTCCTGTCTTTTCCTATCTGTCTCTAGTGCTCCCTTTAGTATTTCTTGCAGAGCCAGTCTCTTGGTCACAAATTCCCTCAGTGATTTTTTTGTGTGAAAATGTTTTAATTTCCCACTCATTTTTGAAGGACAATTTTGCTGGATATAGAATTCCTGGTTGGCAGTTTTTTTCTTTTAGTAACTTAAATATATCATCCCACTCTCTTCTCACCTCTATGGTTTCTGCTGAGAAATCTACGCATTGTCTTATTGGGCTTCCCTTGTATGTGATGGATTGCTTTTCTCTTGCTGTCTTCCAGATTCTCTCTTTTTCTTTGACATCTGACATTCTGGTTAGTAAGTGTCTTGGACTATGTCTATTTGGATCTGTTCTGTTGGGGTACTTCTTCATTCTGTAATTTTAAGTCTTTCATAAGAGTTGGGAAGTTTTCAGTGGTAATTTCCTCCATTAGTTTTTCTCCTCCTTTTCCCTTCTCTTCTCCTTCTGGGATACCCACAACACGTATATTGCTGCACTTCATATTGTCATTCAGTTCCCTGAATCCCTGCTCATATTTTTCCATTCTTTTCCCTATATTTTCTTTTGCTTGATGGATTTCAGATGTTCTGTCCTCTAGTTCACTAATCCTATCTTCTGCCTCTTGAAATCTAACATTGTAGGTTTCCATTGTTTTTTTCATGTCTTCTGCTGTGCCTTTCATTCCCATAAATTCTATTTGTTTTTTCAGACTTTCGATTTCTTCTTTTTGTTCATCCCTTGCCTTCTTTATATCCTCCCTCAATTCATTGATTTGATTTTTGATGAGGTTTTCCATGTCTGTTAGAACATTCTGAAAATTAATTGTTTCAGCTCCTGTATCTAATTTGAATTGTTGGTTTGTTCCTTTTACTGGGCCATATCTTCAATTTTCCTAGTATGATTTGTTATTTTTTACTGGCATCTAGGCATTTAATTTCCTTAATTAATTTATTCTGGAGATTGTTTTCACTTTTTTTACCTAGGATTTTCTTGCTGGATGACTTGTTGTCTGTCTGTTCTTTGACATTCAGTTCAGCTTATTCTAGACCTCTAGCTTAGGTTTTGTTTAACAGATGAGAATTTTTCATTTTTATTTCTTGCCCTGCCTGTATGGTCCTTCCCCCATCCCCCCACCCCCCACCTTAGGAGGGTCTCCTTAGGTATTATAGACTCTAGCCAGATTTTCCCAGACCAAACTGGCCTCTCAGGAGGAAAGAGTCACCTGTGTCAGTTTTCCCTGAGAATGAGATCTAGCAGGTTGAAAGACTTTCCTATGAAGCCTCTGGATTCTGTTTTTCTTATCCTGCCCAGTGTGTGGTGCTTGTCTGCCTGCAGGTCCCACCAGCATAAGGTGATGTGGTACCTTTAACTTCAGCAGACTCTCCCTGCTGGGGACATGGTTGAGACAGAGGAGAGGTTGTAGGCTGGCTTTAATCACTTCAGTTTTCTAGATCCTGGGGTCTGAATTCCTTGAGAGAGGGACTCCACCTGACCTGGGCCCCACCCCTCTCCCTGGGAAGATGCAGACTCCAGACAGACTCTCAAACAAGCTTAATTCTGCCCATGCCTGGGGCAGTTGGAGCCTGAGAAGCCCTGCAGCTGTATCCAAAGAGTAGTCGAGCCATAGAAACACAGCCACAAAAAAAGAAAAAGAAAAATCCTTTTCAGAGCAGGACCCCTGTTCCTCAGGTTTGCCCGTCAAGAACGTAAGTTGGTATGTTGCTTTGTGTATCTCCAGGTCCTATGTACCCCCGCCTTCCCTTCAGGGCCCAGACCCTTTAAAATATTATGTGCTTTTTTTTCTTTTTCCATCAGCCCTGCCCCCTTTGTGCCAGTGCAAAAACCAGCATCCTCAGCTTTCATCAAGGTTCAGCTGAGCTGGGGGCCTATTTTTAGTAGTCAGAATTTGGTAATTAATTCCACAATCGGAGCTTGGGTGTGCTCAGCCCCTGCTGTTAGTACAGTCTCTTTCCTTTCTCCTCTGGGAACCAGCCTGTCAGGAGGGGCACCAGCTGCCATGGCTTGGGAGACTCACAGTTCTGAGTGGGCTTGCAGCCAGTCCAGCTTGTCCAGGCTGGGGTACGCTGTGTGCCCGGTCACTGGTGTGGCCCCTGCAATTGTGCTGTACTGTTCCTGGCCATTTACTAGCTGCTCTGCAGGATGAACTAAATCTTACACCTTGCTAAGCCGCCATCTTAGCCCTGCAATCTTGTATGCTTTCTTTAATGTTCTTAAATTTTAAACTGTCATAACTTTTGAAATATTGTTTTATCACTTCTGAGTTCATGTCATCAGTATTGTACTTGAAGCACTTTTGTCTCCCTCCTGCTTCTTCCCTATGGCCTTCAGATGGCTCACGACGCCCTCAATGCCCCTCTACATGTCCTCCGGGCCATATTCGAACTGCAGATGAAGAGGACTGATTCTTTCTTCCTGGAGGTTCAGAAGAGGTAAGGAATGTCAAGGTGAAGCTGAAGTGCAGCAAGTGAGAGAACGCTTGAGGGCAGGGGCCATTTACATTCCTTCAGAGAAAGCTGAATGAGCAACTCTTGAAAGGCAAAGAAACAGATGTGGAACTAGTTTTTAGTTTTCATAAAGTGAAATGAAAATTCACCAACACCGCATTGCATGGATCATTTTTGAAATGTGTTTTATGTGCTTTTGGAAAACATTACAGTCTGCCTCTTAAGCTCATTTTATGGATACAGAAATTGAGAAAAGTACCAAGATTCCTCTCATATGTAATCCCGGCAAGCAGACAGTGCAGAGGAGGACCTTCTGCACGAGAGTTTTCGTTTTCACTGCTGTAAATTATGTTCCTGGTTTTCCTTCGTGAATCATTATAAAATTAATGGTATTCCCTGTCTCTTGGCCAGGAAATTCAGACTGAGTTTTTGGGCCCAGCACTTAAAATTGTGTAGAACTTAACAAATCTGCATTCTAATCTCCTCCTCTGTCCCCTAAATCCTACTTTTTATCTCCTATTCTAATTTATATCAAAATCTAATGTTCCTTTATATTTTTATTTCATATTTCTATTATACCATGTTTATCTGTCATATATTGGCTCAAATCCTTTGTGAGATGAAGCAGTTTTGCATTAATTTAGAGCACACTCAAAGCTTCTATAACTAAGAAACCTGGATGTATCCTGGATCAAGGAGGATAGAATTTAGTTTTTCTCTCACACAACAGTCTTGAGGTAGATAGAAGTCCAGGACAGGCAGGCAGCTCTGCACCAGAAGGTGCCCTGGTGACACCACAGGTTTCGTTCTCATCTGTGTGGTCAAAGTTAGCTCACCACTGCCACCTCTCCAGCCCAGAGGAAAGGGCGAAGGCAGAAAAAGGAGCACATCCTGGAGACAGTCATCTGGGGGAGCCCCCCAGAAGGGCATTCATTACCTCACCCACACCATTGGCAAAAACCTGTTGCATAGCTGCATCTTGCTGCATGGGGGGCTGGGAACTCTTTCTCTAACTAGGTGATTATGTGTCCTGCCAAAATGCCAGAGAGATTTGTTTCTAAAAGATAGACTGCGAGAGTGGATCATGGGGGATAATTTAGCATTTTCTGCCAAAAGGGCATGCAAGCACATCTGTGAGTGTGAATAAACAAAAACTATGGATCCAAATTGCAAAATATGGACAGTGATACTATAAGTGCATAACAGGAAAATAACTTGAATCAACATTTCTGACACACCTAAGTACAGGTTAAACTCCTGCCTTTCTATAATTTACGTACCCAACTTGGTGCCCCTTTTCTTCAGGTTTGATGGAGATGAGCTCACAACAGATGAAAGGATACGCACTCTGGCTCAGAGGTGGCAGCCCAGTAAGAGTTTGAGACTAGAAGAGCAGAGCGCAAAAGCTGTGGATACAGACATGATCATCTTGCCCTGCCTGGTATGTAGCCTCCTCCTTTGAAACAAAATTTCTGCCGCATTTCCCTTCCCATTGTTGTGAGAAAACCAGGCCTCTGTAATGTTGTTCCTTTGGGTTTGCAGTCCCGGCCAGCACGCTGTGACCAGGCTACTGCTGAGTCAAACCCTGTGACCCAGAAGCTGATCTCCAGCACAGAAAGTGAACTGCAACTGAGCTATGCTAAGCAGCGCCGCAGCAAGAGCGCTGCCCTCCTGCACAAGGAGCTGAACTGCAAGAGTAAGAGGACTGTCCGTGACTACCTTTTCCGCGTGAATGAGGCCACAGCCGTTCTGTATGCCCGCCACGTGCTTGCATCCCTGCTCGCCGAGTGGCCTGGGCACGTGCCAGTGAGCGAGGACATCCTGGAGCTAAGTGGCCCTGCCCATATGACCTACATTTTGGATATGTTCATGCAGCTGGAAGAAAAGCAACAATGGGAGAAGGTAGTTAAGTGGGCCAAGCTTGGTACTCACTCCATCAGGCCCCTTCTTTCTCCCTCCCTCTCCTATCTCTGCTGCCGCAAGGTCTTGGACCCAGTTTCCTCTAGCGAGCACCTCCGTGGAGTGAGGTTTCCTCGGTGACTTATGCTTCCCAATAGATATGAATGCAACAAAACTAGGGTCATTGTGGAGCTCCTCCTAAGGATTGGCCTAGAGCTGAGCACAGAGCCTAGGACACACTCAGTGCTCAGGGAGTGTTTGAAATAATGACCTATGAAACCTACCATTATACTTTTGTGCTTTTCCTTTTTTGTTTCATGTTTACATGAATTCCCTAGCTAGCCTGTCTCTTCTTATCTCCCCTAGGGTCTCACATAGTGCTATGACCAGGGGACATGGTTAATTAGGAATCTCTGATAGCCTATTCCTGCAATACAGGGAGCCTTCCAGTGAGGTTTTTGTCTTTTATAAACCATTGTTTCTAGACTGTCTACCCCAGATCAGGTAACCCCTGCCAGCACCTATACTTGTATTACATTGTGATCCTGTGAGGTATACTTTTTTTTTTTTTTACCTTTTTTTATTGTATAGTATAACATATATATAAAGCAAAGAAATAAAAAAGCAATAGTTTTCAAAGCACTCTTCAAAAAGTGGTTACAGGATAGATCCCTGAGTTTGTCATGGGCTACCATACAGTCTTCTCATTTTTCCTTCTAGCTGCCCCAGAAAATAGGAGGCTAGAGGCTTAAATACTTTCTTATCAATACAGTCAACTTTTTTTCCCTTCTTTTTTTGTGAAAAATACATATATACAAAAAAGCAATAAATTTCCAAGCACAACACCACAATTAGTTGTATAACGTATTTCAGACTTTGACGTGGGTTACAATTTCACAATTTTAGGTTTTTACTTCTAGCTGCTCTAAAATACTGGAGACTAAAAGAGATATCAATTTAATGATTCAGCATTCATATTCATTTATTAAGTCCTATCTTCTATGTATAATTCGGCCATCACCTTTGATCTTTCTGTACCTCTCTTTGGAGCTGTTTGGCTATAGCAATTCTAAATTTTTGCCATTGGAATGGTCTGTCACTAATATGGGGTAGGGAGATGGAACTATCTGATGTTCTGTAGAGGCTGGGCTTGGTTTCAGAACTTATCTGGACCAGGGACCCATTTGGAGGTTGCAGGTTTCTGGAAAGTTACTCTAGTGCCTGGAACCCTTGTAGAATTTTATATATTGTTCTAGGTGTTCTTTATGATTGGCTGGAATGTTTGAGGTATACTTATGTAGGTGAAGAAATGAAGCCCAAGGGATGCTTATTCAATAGCCGGGCTGGCATCTCACCAGCGGGCTATTGCATTCTCTTAAGTCTAGTCCTGTAGTCTTTAGTTTCGGTTTGAACGTTGGAGGCTATTTTGTTTTGTTTTTAAATCAAATCTTCAACTTGTTCTTTTAAAGTAACACTGGGTCAGCAAACCTTCATTAGGATAGAAGCATCTCTTCATCTCCTGCTGTGTGAAAGGAGAGGGCCCAGCATAGTCAAGAACTCAGAAGCCCTGGACACTATTTCCGACTGACAAAACAGAAAGTTTTGTCAATATCTTCCCAGTCTCCAAGGGCAGAAATCTTAACTTACATATGGTCCCTTTTTTCATCCCTATCCCCTTGTCACCCTCACGCACTCTTACACTCTCATACCCCTCACACACATACACACACCTCACATGATTCGTCAGGGATTCATTAGGAAGTTCATTTATCCTCTATAATCATTAACTAGCCCATCTGAGGCCACCAATTCCTAAATTTCCTAGATCTTTTCCCATCCTCACAACTCTGGGGATCATTGACAGGTCTGTCTTCACCATATCTCTCACTTGAAAGCAGCAGAAAGGGGCAATTTTGTCCCTATCAGTCCCTCCCTTGAACACATCCATTCCCTATTCTTGCCCCCTGGAGCTACTAACTGGGCACCTCGCTCTGGACACTTGTCACATTGTGCTACAATTATTTATCTGTATGTCTGTCCTCCTGCTAGGCTGGGAACTCTTTAGGAGCCAGAACCATCTGTGATTGGTTTTCTTAGCTCTCTCAGACCTCCTTGAGGCAGTAATTATTTTGAAAGGACTGTAGTGTCTTGGTTTGCAATAGACCTCTTCCAGTGAGAGGCAGCTGGTGGGGTTGGTTTGGGGAGAGGGGCAGGGTTACCAAGATGTGCTCAGGGTCTGATGCCAGCCCTTTGGGTGGGCCTTGGTCGAAACAGACCCTTTCTTCATTGTGATTGGGCAGTTCTGCAGCCTGCCACTGGCAAGTCCTGGCATTCCCTGCCTTGTGTCCCTCCAGATCCTGCAGAAGGTGCTCCGAGGCTGCCGAGAGAATATGCTTGGGACTATGGCCCTGGCTGCCTGCCAGTTCATGGAAGAGCCTGGAATGGAGGTGCAAGTGAGGGAATCGAAACACCCATATAATAACAACACCAACTTTGAGGTATGACCCAGGGTTGGTCATGCCCACACAGCCTCAGGCTGTGTGGCCAGCAGGACCTGCTAGGGTCCGTGGAGTAGCAAGAGGCTCATGAACTCCCCTAGCAGCCCTTTCCCTAATTTCTTCCTTGGACTAAGCTGAACTTTGTCTCCCTGAAGCCAAGGATTCTGTAAACCAAGTCTTTTCTCTCCTGAACCTTTTTGTTTTATTTTAATAGAAAAAAAATGAGCCACCTGGCGCCAAACTCTTCCAACAGCAAGCTCCTTACAGTGTAGTCCTGGCTTTCTCAGGCAGTGAGTTTGAGTGTGTCTTGCTTCAGCCCCTGCTCCCAAAACTTCTTCAGATGACTCAGCCATGCCCTTGGAGACTCCCAAGGGCATTACCCAGAACCAGAAAGCCTCATTTTCCATTTTTAAATGTGTATCTGAACAGAGGTAGAAGCTTAGGTGAGGCAGGAGTGAGGCAGCCCTGATTATTCTCATTGACTTAATGCCACCTTAATGTCTTAAAATGTTGGAGCTGACAGAACTCCCACAATGTCCCGTTTTTTCAGCTTCTCGGTGGAAGGCATCTTGCAGCAACCATAGTTGCTTGGTTGTTGGCCACCTGAGGTTTTGTTCTGAATGAGTTTTAAACCTCCTCCCTGTCTTCCTTTTCAACATCTTCTCTCCCTATGTTCCCAGGCTCCACCCCGCCTACCCTGGCCCCACATACCCACATTCATGCAGCCACCAAGTTCTGTTAACTCTACCCTAAATGGGATCCTCTTCTTCACTGCCCCCCACTCTCTTCTCCCTTCTCTGGGGTTGCTTTCACTCTATCTTTCTGGATTTCTGCCTCTGGCCTTGCCCAGCTCTGGCCTGCCAGGTCTTTCTCTGGCTTAAAGCCTCTCCATGACCCCCTCTGTTGTCCAAATGAATTTTAAATTCCTCTTTTAAGCCTTCATTTGTCCCTGCCAACCTCTCCAGGGTCACATCTCATCCCTCTGCCCTTTCCCAAGCATATACTCACACAAAGTTGACTCTTTACCCCTGACACATCAAACTACTTGCCGTTTCCTAAACACATAGGCCTTTCCAGTGTGCTGGTCCGTTTGCCTGAATGTACCCTCATGTGCTCACAACATCCTCAACTTCACTTCCAGCCACTCCTGTCTCCTCTCTCCGTCTCCCAAAAGACTTCTCTCCTCCTCCTCCTCCTCCTCCTCCTCCTCCTCCTTCACCAACCTGCACATCCCTTTGTCATACACCCTATTCTGCTCTCCTCTCCTTCTCCAAAGCCCCTTCTTAAAGCCAGCACCTCCAGCCCCACTCTGCATGTGGGGCCTTCTGACTAGGTTTGCCCATGGATGAGCTCCTTTTCCCAGCAAGAATGAGAGCTCCTTGTGGCAGGGACCATGGCATACTTATTTTAACCTTCTGGTTCTGATGATAGACCTTAATATGAGGCAAGCCCTCAGTAAATATCCAGTGAACAGTAATGATAATAATGATGGAAATGTTCTGTTTCCCCTCCTCAGGATAAAGTTCATATTCCGGGTGCAATCTACCTCTCAATCAAATTCGATCCTCAGTGCAATACAGAGGAAGGCTGTGATGAATTAGCCATGTCCAGCAGTAGTGACTTTCAGCAGGATCGACACAATTTCAGTGGGTCTCAACAAAAATGGAAAGATTTTGAACTTCCAGGTAGTAAATCAATCTTTGTTGTACTGATTCTTAACATTAAGTATTAAAATTTAGTATTTGGAAAGGAAATTATTGGAGGATTTAAAAATAGGTTTACTATATTCCACCAGAAACACCTAAGTTTCCATTTCCTCTTGCTCCAATTTCCTGACCTGTTTCTGATTCTTGCATGACCCAGGAGATACTTTGTATTACCGTTTTACCTCTGACATGAGCAATACTGAGTGGGGCTACAAATTCACTGTGACGGCCGGACACCTGGGGCGGTTCCAGACAGGTGTGTGCTCTGTTCTTTTGTTTGCATGATTCACCTGCCAGGGGCACTGTGGGGCTAGGTACCATTATTTCACTGGTCTTTTTTAGAATCAAAGCAAGTACTTTCTCTAAGACCTCAACAAAAAATTGTCTCACAACCCCCACGTCTACCACTCTTGAATAATATGGTTGGCCAATTGTAAACTTGAATGGCGATATATGAGTAATTCTGTCAGGGTCTAAAAAAACTCTTGTCTTCGTAGAATTTGCCAGGGCATTTTGTGAAGAGAGTGAATTGAAAATGTTGTTCCTATGTTACTTTTACAAAAGGTTTAATTTCTGGAAAATTTAAATGATCGTAATTGTTTCACCCTATTTATTAAAACTTGAGCAGTTTATAAAAATTATAATTCTTACTTTACACAATTGTTAGAAATTATTTTTAAAATATCTACGTTTTGGGGGATTGGCCAGGATTCGAGATTTTGAAGCAGATGTTGTCAGAAGAAAGAGTTGTACCTCACCTCCCATTGTCCAAAATTTGGGAATGGCTGGTGGGTGTGGCCTGTCGCCAGACTGGTCATCAGCGATTAAAAGCCATTCATTTACTTCTGAGGATTGTGCGATGCTGTACCCACAGGTAAGCTGACAACTGATTGGGTCATCTGTTTGTTTACTTATTCAGCACACGTTAAATAAGCACTTTCTGTCTTCTGGCCCCCTCCCTCAGTGGGGAAGACAGCCATGAAAATATCACCATAGTTTGGCACGTGGTTGCTGGGATGGTGGGAAGCATGGGAGAGCTAGGTGAAGACTACACAGAGATGGTCAGGTTTCAGCTGGTGTTGAAGGATGTATAGGAGTTCCAGAAGAAGGGAATAAAGTGTACAAAGGCACAAAAGCATTATGTGCTTAGTGGGTCTGGAGGGGTGAGCAGTTTATTTGACAAATTTGGTTGGTTTAGAAATAGTTGTAGAGTTGAAGTTTGATGATCATAAAGTTAACACACCCATGGAATCACTGTTTAAATGAAAAAATAAAAAATTAAAGGCATCCCGGTAGTTCCTCTTTACTTCCTATCCCAGCCACAACCCACCCCTCTTCCCCAAGGGTAAGCACCATCCTGATTCTTGCCTGTTTTTGTACTTGATATAAAAATAGGTATGTTTGGCTCTTTTGCTCATTTTTATGGTCTGTGAGACTCATCCACAGTCTTTCATTTTCGTCAGTGTATACTATTCCATTATATGAACATATCACAATTTATTTATCCATTCTATTGTTGATGGTCATTTGGGTTGTCTCTAATTTTTTGCTATTACTAACAGAGATACTATGTAAACATTTTTGCGTGTCTTTTGATGGATATGCTTATGTATTTCTTCTGGTGGAAATACTGGGCCTTAGGGTTTATATATATTCAGCTTTAGTAGATTCTGCTAAACTTGTTTTCCAAAGTAATTATACTAGTTCACAAGATTGTCTTGGCTATTTTTTTTTTTTGACCACTTGAATTTCCATAAAAATTTTAGAATTATTATAATTAATTTCTGTGCATACGTGGACATACAAACACACAATCAAAAAGAGATTTTGATTGACTCTTGAGATCAGTTTGAAAAAAATCAACATCTTTAGAACATTGAGTTCTCTAAACCACAATCATCATTTATGCCTCTGTTGTTTAGGTCTTATTTAACTTCTACTAGTGCTTTGTGGTTATCTGTGTGAGACCTGACATATTTTGTTAGATTTATTCCTAGGTATTTAATTTGATGCTACTATAATTAGTATTTAAAATTTTTACTTTTGTTTTTGTTGATGTATAGTTATTTTTGTATATTATCCTTATGTCTAGTGACCTTGTTAAATGTATTGATTCTGAATTCATTTGTAGATTATTTAGTGCACAGTCATGTCATCTGCTAAGAATGAGTTTAATATCTTCCTCTTGATCCTTATAACCTCTGTTTTCTTTTTTATTTTTGCCTGTTGGCACTAGCCGGGACCTCCAATACAGTGTCGAATAGACGTAGGCATTGCAGACATAATTGTTTTGTTCCTCATCTCAAGGAAAGGAGTTGGCAATTGTTTTAGTGCTTAAGGTTTCTGTGCTGTACACATCATCCAAGAGATTAAAGAAAAGAGAGAAGCAGTAAAAAATAAGTCCCCACCTACCTTGCCCAGGCCCCCACCTGTTAGGAGTTTCGTGTTCCTATTTCCTGCACCATTAAGGCACATAGACCCAGAGAATGCTGGTCAGAGTAGGGTGGACAATATTCAGGATAACAGGCTATATTCTCAGGTAATATGGAGCTGTCATTAAAAAAAAAAAAAACAGATTCTCCAAGTCAGGATGGAGAAAGCAATAGCTCGTGCATTCAGTCCATGGGCTAGTGGAAGGAAGGGAGAGAGGAAAGCTGGACATGGCTGCTGGTACCACCACTTCCTCATCTGCAGACACCAGGGGCCACTAGCCCCACATGGACTTAGCTCTGGTCTTTTGAGAGTGGCATCCAGTGAGAAGTTTCTGGCCGAATGATATATATGAGACATTTAATACCTCCCTGTCGTCAGAATGGTAGCCTCTTCCTAGCCCCATTGGGGATTCATTCCAGCACAGCTTGCTGACTATCACCTGCCTTCCAGTGGGGACACTCCTGTCTCTGCCAAGCCCCTTAACCCTGAGAAATGTCTGGAATACCTTGCCACTTTTGTTGTTTCACATTTGCTTACCATAGAGATCCTAGAGAAGTACTTACTTTGTGGGCTTTGCCCAAAAGTCAGACCAGAGCAGACAGATGGGAAAGACCCCAGAGGGGAAGATGGCAGACAGGAAAACTGCCACGGGTGGTTTTCTCAGCCCCATAATGCAGGTGCATTATACTTTATACAGTAAGAACTTTCCTGAAAAGCCAGCTGTAAAGCTCTCTCTTTAAATCAAACCAAATTTTCCCTTTAATTTTATGAAGATTTAGTACTCTGGGACAAATTTATTGGCTCCAAGATTACATTTAAATGTATAAAATTATTTTTCAGACCATACTTTAAAGAGAAAAAGGAAAATTTAAGATTGAATATGTAAAAAACCATAAAGTAAGCCTCAGAATATTGTTTCTTTCCTAATTTTGTTCCTCTAATGGATAGTGTACTAGAATTAAAGCACAGCCTCTCTTCAAGTGAAAAAAAAAAAACCATCAGTCTCTCCACCAGGGTGTAATTGAAAAAGAGTCTGTTTTTCTTAGGGGAAGGATTTCTAGCCCGGGCAACCTTGCAGGCATATCTCTTATGTGTCATGAGCCTAAGATCATGGCAGTAGTCACGGTTATCTTTTAAATATTTCTTTTCATGGATTACAAAAGCAATAGGCAATTGTAGAAAATTTAGAAAACTGATAGGAACCACTACTTCCACCATTTTTTTATATATGTATTTATTGTTGTGTTTGATATGGTTACATAGCACTGTCTGTGCTGTTTTTTCTCTTGTTCTTTCCCACTTAACATTTATTTTGAGATTTTTCCACTGTCAGTGGAAGTTCTTCAAAACCATTTTTAAAGATGCAAAGTAATTTCCCATGAATGTCCTTCAGGGTGTCCTGTTTCCTTGGAGTCAGGTTTTGAGGTTTAGGTTCTGCCCCTTGCCTTGTTTGCTGTTGGTGAATATTTTTGGCTGTTTCCCACCCCCACCCCCTATTTTATAATCACTTTATTAGATGTGGGAGAGGAAGAGTCTGAGCTGTAGTTCCCAGCCATCTGACCCTGGCATGGTCTACTGTAAACTTACCCTCCTCTCCCGTGCTCCTCCTGCAGTGACCTCTGTGACCTTGCGCTGCTAAAGCCCCTGTGGCAGTTCTTTACCCACATGGAGTATAGCCTGTTTGAGGACGTGACGCAGCCTGGCATCCTTCTTCCCCTGCACCGTGCCCTCACCGAGCTCTTCTTTGTTACTGAGAATCGTGCCCAGGTGAGGGTTCTGAGCAGGGTGGCCCGTGCCTCTGTGAGCTGAGGGCTCTGTTCCCTCTGCTGCTCAGAGCAGGAGACAAGACCCAAGCTCACAGCTCTGCCCTGAGCTGTGGTGTGCCACCAGTGTGCTGGTAGACGTGCACAGGGAAGCAGACTTGACCTAAAGTCTGAGGTCCTTTCCTCTCTACTGCTCTGGGAAGCCCTCAGGTCAGCACCAAGATTGTTTATTTTGTCAGGCCTAAAGCCAAAAGGGGCGGGGGAGGGGGGAATGCCTTGGACCAGCCCTTGACAACAGTGAGTTTTGGAAAATAAAACGGATGGGTTCTTTCTTCTTCTTCTTTTTTTTCTCCCTTCAGCACAATAAACTCATTGAATGTGAGAGATGAAAGGGCCTTTCAGAGTTCTGTGGTTCACCCCTTCGTTTTATACATGTGGAAACTGACCCTAGGAGCTTGGGGTCCCTTGCCAGGTTCCCCTGTGGATAAGGAGCAGAGCCAGGCCTGAAACTAGGCACCCCAGCTCCCTTCCTGGCCTGGCTCTCATTCACTGTTGACTGAGGTGGCACCATGAGGTGTGGGACAGGGCAAGCCCCATTAATCCAGTTGCAGCTTCTGTTCTCATGGGTGTCTACTCAGCTGTCGTCTGTTGAAGCTGCACTGGGCTTCCGGCCCTGCTGCCATTGCTCACAGGGCCTGTTTTCTCTCCTCAGGAGCTCGGCTTGCTGCAGGATTACCTGCTGGCCTTAACCACTGATGACCACCTTCTCCGCTGTGCAGCACAGGTATTCTCTCTCCCTCCACAAAGCCAGATCTCGGCACTGTTGCCCTGTGGCAGGACCACACCATCTCCCATTACCCAGAGTCTCTGGGTATTGTGTCATGAGGACCAAATCCACCCAGAGCTTACATGGAATTCTGTTCCAATTCACTAATTTCCTTCAGGTTTCCCAGGAGAACAGTTGAGCCAACTATCAGTGTCATTCATATTAAACTGTGGGGTCAGAGACATTAGCAACAATTTATGTGTCTTTAAAACCAAAACAACCAATGCCTAAATTTACAGTTTGGCTAATCTCTGAAGTTTCCATAGAGTTAGGGTTCAGACCTTTTTTGGATCTAATTTGCTACCCTGGTAGGAGAGACCCTCTTCTAACAGCTGCTTGATCTCAGACCCTTTTACATTTTTAAATTGTTGAGGATTCTAAAGTGCTTTTTGTATCTATTGATATGTACCATATTAGAGATCAAGACGGGAAAAATTTAAAACATTTATTAATTAAATTTGAAAATAGCAGTAAACCCATTTCATGTTAATATAGATGTTTGTGAAAAACACTATATTTTTCTAAGCAAAAAAAATTTGAGAAGGGTAGCATTGTGTTAAATTTTTACAGATCTCTTTAATGTCAGTCTTAATAGAAGACAGGTAGATTTGCAAATCTACTTCTTCATTCAATGTTTTTTGTTTATTCTTTAATACAGTGTAGCTTTCCATCTTTTTTATCTCACATTAGCCTCTGGAAAATGCCATTGTATACTCGTGATAGAATGAAAGTGAAAAAGGCAAAATAATGTCTTTGAATTATTTTGAAAATAGTTTTGACCTTGTGGACCTCCTGAAAGGGCCTCAGAACGATACCCCAGTCCCACCCCAACCAGGGCTCCGGACTGCACTTGAGAACCTCTGACTTAAAGAATCCTCACATATCACAGAGCATATGCTCTGATCTCTCCCTTGCACAATGGGAAAACTGAAACCCAGAGAAGAGAGAGATTTGCTCAGAGTCCCACTTGAATGGGCATCAAACTGAAACAGAGCCCTCCCCCCCCCCCGCACCGGGGTGCCATACTCTTCCTTAAAAGTTTTCTCATTGAACTTAACTGTCTTCTGAAAGAAATGGCCTCCTTTAATGATGCATATCAAATACGGGAGAAAAGTTTGTGTGAATTCTCCTGAGACCTAGACAGAGCAAAAACTTCCCTCCCTCCTAACAAATACCTACCAATATCCCCCCCATCACCACTGGTTTAATGACTCATATAACTAATTTGTATGTGGCCATTTAGGCACAGAAAGCTCAACATGGTGGTGTTTTGGGCACTTCTCCCTCTTCCCTGTCCCTGTTGCATCCTTACACTCACTCCGACTCCCCCAAGCTAGATCAGAGTCTTGCCACTTCCCACTACCTCACCCCTTCCCGCTCCCAGATGCCCTCCCCTCTCCTGCTGCTGTCCATATCAGTGTGAGTCTCAGTGTGACTGTCAGCACATCCACTTCCCCAGAGCCTGCCCCTCATTATTTGTCGTTCCTTTCCACTAAAGGGCTTCCCCAGACACCCCCAGCAGATGGTGTCCTCTGTTTTCACTAAACATTATAACTGCCCGTCTCTGGAGGTATTGATGACTTCTGCCTTATGTCAGGAATTTTCATGTGATCACTATACCTTTTTATCTCCCACTCTAGACTGTGGTCTCCCAGGTGAGGGGAACTGTCTGGCCCATCTCTTCTACCCTCCAGAGTGCTCAGTTGAGGGTCTTGTTCAGTCAGCACTTAATGAGCAGGTGTGTATGGTCTTGACATTTGCCAATACTCTTTCTCCCTCCCACAGGCTCTGCAGAACATTGCTGCTATCAGCCTGGCCATCAACTATCCAAACAAGGCGACACACCTCTGGAATGTTGAGTGTTAGCCCTTGGTACTATGTGCATGCAACTGCCTAATCTGTCCACAGGGATTTGAGAGCAGACATCTAAACTCATTCAGGAAAACACCTATGGTGTCAGTGCTCAACTCTGTGAGCTCCCACTTCTGCTCCAATTAGAACACCAAACAGCCGTGTCTCCAAGAATTCCCAGTATCACAGACTAGCAAACATTCACATCACAGATTAGCACACTTGCACATACCATAGCATGTCAGAATAAGTAGAACAGTACAGAGTTACTCATAAAAGACTGGTAGAAGGCCCTTCAGAATGTTGTTCAAAGACCAGCCTGGTCTGTCTATGCAGAAGCCATAGACCCAGGAAGGCCTGGAACCAGCCTCTCTGCAAAGGTTCCAGGCTCAGTTGAGCAGGAGCTGCCTGAACTTGTCCTTTGGGTCAGGACAGAGTCTGCCCAATGCTGCCTTTCTCAGCAAGACCTACAGTGACAGTTGGCCTGGCATGAGAACTTCTCTTTTGCTTTTGCTTCTTGAGAATGGTAATCCAAACCAAAACTGGCAAGAACCTCTCCTGGCTGCCTGATCCCGAAGCATACAGCATGTGACAGGATGCTAAGCAAGCGCCCTGCACAGCCACAGCCCATCCCAGAGAAATCCTTGGGAGAACAAGTACCCTTGGGGCCAGTCAGCAGGCTGCCTGTGTGCATCTGTCCACACACCGGCTTAGTACGTCACCTTCTTTTAGTTGTTGTTTTAACACATTTCTGCCTCATGTTTTTAGAACAGAACCATACTGACCACCTTGAGAGGGCCTCGGGGGGGGGGGGGGGGTGGCCAGTGGAATACTTATTTCAGGTGACAAGATTGATTTGTGTGAAAGCAGCAGAACATAAGGAGTACTCTTTAGTTTCTGTACTTAAAGACCTAAAGTGTTATCAGGGGAGATCTTATTTTGGGATTAAAAAAAAAAATTATTTCTGCCTGATGATTGTCAGTGATCATCATACTCACTTCTGGTATTCCACATGGTTACTGGGCTGTCACTTGTCTAGCAATAACTACATTTGCTCTAGTAAATGCTGTTTTAAATTTTTCTTTTTCTGATTTTAGTCTTCCCCTGAAGTGCTAATTATTAGCTTTGGTGTGTAAAGCAGGGTTGGCCAGTGGGCTCTGCACAAGCCTTGGTGGGACTTGTCAGAATGAAAAATGCCTGAGGCAGCTGCTGTTTAAGGGTTAATGTCTGGGCCAGAAGCAGGGCCCAGCACACAGACCAAACTTGACCAGGCTAATAATGCCTTGGCCCTATTGGCCCCTTGACCTCTGAAGACCCCTCTGCAAGGTTTTCCAGAGTCTGGATTGGAAGGGCCTGAGGTGTCAGATACTGACCCAGAGGGCTTGTCCCTTCTGGGTCAGGGGGCAAAGGTGCAGTAACCTTCTGCAGCCCATGAATTAGATTCTCAACCAACTCCCAGGAAGCATTTGGAGCCATCATGGGTGGGAGACTCCAAAGGAGACAAATAAATGGGGCAGGTCCTGACACGTGGTGACCTCTAAGGCCCATCATTCTGACACCAGACATTGGAACCCAGCCCAGGTAGTGCAGCCCTGGGCCTGGCCTTGTCCTCACATGGATGGGACATGATTACAGATGCTGCCTGCTCAATGAGAACCCCTTTCTTGTCTCTTGCTGTCTGCCAAAACCATCCTTCCTTTGTGAGCTGCCTGTGCCCCCAGAAAGGGTCCCACTTTCCATTCCACCACAACCCTAGTAGGTTTCATGGTGAGGAGTTTCCCAAGAGGGAAATCAGAGAGAACAAGTCTTAGTGCTTGGGAGAAGAGGTCCCCACCACTAATGGATGCCTAGAAGATAGATAGGGAGATGGTACGACTCACTGCTAACCTCACTTATCACTTACCATAGCTCATACAGATTCTGAGTAAAGCAGAGGCAGACAGGTGAAGCAGGGTGGGCATTAGTCCCCTCATGAAATTTGTCACCATTCTGCTCCCCACTGTCCATAAGGAAGATAAAATTGTAAATAAACACTGGACTCCGCATGGCTTCTCCCCATACACCCTCTTTGCTGTTTTGGTCACTCGGTACTTCAGTTTGCATAGAACCAAACTAAGTTTTCCCTTGATGCAACCATTGCCTTCTTCTGGCAAAGCCCCTTCCCCTGGACCCCAGCCTCCCACTGCCACCTCTGCTTCCAGCTACTGGGTGATGCTGCAGAGCCTGAGCCTGCTCCCTTGGCCCTAGCCAGGCACAGGCCTCCCTGTGCTGCTGGTCCCCATCCGGAGCCAGGAGTGTCGGAATGGTTTCCCAGCAAGACCAACATCCCTTTCGTCCTTCTTAGGAGACAGAACTGCCTGGAATGAGGTAGAACTGCTAGGAATAAAGATGTCGTGGAAAAATGTGCCTAATCTATAAAGAAATTCTGTTCCAAATCATATATATTGTACAAATAGCCACTGTTCCTAATGAGAGGAGTGACTTATTTTCATCATCGTTTTTAATTTGTTTTCTTAGGGGTTTACAATTTTGAATTTTTCTTATTCACTTGGAAAGAAAGAATTTTGATTATATCAGCTGAGATAGTTCAGCCTGTAAAAAGGATGTTAACTTGTGGGTAAATATTCAAATGAAGAGAAATATATTGTACAAATTCTATATAAAACAAGCATTGTTGTGTGTGGACTCTTTTTTCCCCTTTTCTCTCCTAGCTCTTGTGAAGATTATACTTAGAATTTCTACCAAGCCCAAACTGATGAAATGTGTAGAATCTCGAGGCCTAAGGGTTGAAAGGAATCAGAAAGGTTTTCTAGCCCCTCCTCCAAGTGTTTCTTGAACCCCATTACCCATACCTACCACCCTGAGCCCTGGCAGCCCTCCTTGAGAAAACACATCCTCCCTCCTCACCTGCCCTGGGGCCCCAGAGAGCTCTCCTCCTCTCTTCTTCTCAAGCCTACCACTGACATTTTTGCCATCACCCGCCTCACTGAAAAGCAGATCTGGAGAACTCGGCTCCGTGTTCCTCCATTGGTGTGCCAGCCTCTGCTTGGCTAGGAAGCAGGTGCACAGGTACAGAGGATCCCTGCTGAGACTTACGGTGGGTAAATAAAAGGTCGCTGAAGAACTGAAGAGAAATGTAGACATCTAACTGAGCCTTTTCATTTGGTAAAGACATAGAAGCTGTGAAAGGTCAACTTGGAATTGCACAGGAAGGGGTGGTAGAACTGGGCCAGCACAGTCCTCCTGCCACCCATCCACAAAGCCATCAGCCCAGCATGCAGGTGTTCCTTCATACAGCGTATAGTCTGCGGGCTGCTCGGGGTCAGGCCTCCTGTAAACCACCCCACTAAAAACCCAGGCTCTAAGACTGATACAGCTATAACACACTTGCTTACCTCCCTGTCGTCTCCTACCTACTCCCCTTCTTCCCTGTTAACAGAATCCGATTTTTTGCAGGCTATGACTGGGGATACTTAAATATCAAGAAAGATACGGCCCTCCGCTAGCCCATGGAGAAAGTCATGATTGATTTAAATCACTCTTGATAATCCCATTTTCCTTTGCTGGATACTCACTTTTCTAGCCCTACTGACAGTTAGGTGGCTGGATGACCCACTTCTGGCTGAAAAGAATTAAGCTGCAGTCTGCTGGGAGATTTTGCAGAAATAATTTTTCCACTGCTGTCTCTTCCTCCCTTGCAGTACCAGGTGGGGGCGTGATGCTCAGCATTCCGCAGCAGTCTCACAGCCATCATCTAATAAACATGTGGCTGAAAAGCCAACACTGGTGGAAAAAAAATAAAGGACCTGACTCCTTAATTACATCATTTGTGCACCAGAATGAATTGTGGAACCAGTGACCTCCAGACGTATTTGTGTGTGTGTATGAGAGAGAGTTAATGTCTCTGGTTGTGTGGTCTGGTAATTTCAAAGTATTTTTTCTGGCCTCAGTGGAATGGAACTAGAAATCAGTAACAGGAGGAAAACTGGAAAACTCACAAATATGTGTAAACGACATACTCTTAAATTCTTAAATACCCAGTGAATAAAAGGAGAAATCATGAGGGAAATTAGAAAATACTTTAAGACACATGAAAATAAAAACACAATAAACAAAAACTTATGGGATATAGCAAAAGCAGTGCTAAGAGAGAAATGTATAGATGTAAATACTTTCATTAAAAAAGGTCTCAAATCACTAACCTAACTACACCTTAAGAAACTAGGAAAAAAAAAAGAGCAAACTAAACCCAAAGCTAGCAGAAATAAGGAATAATAAA
The DNA here is from genome assembly GCA_004026745.1 of Myrmecophaga tridactyla. Taxonomy (NCBI): domain Eukaryota; kingdom Metazoa; phylum Chordata; class Mammalia; order Pilosa; family Myrmecophagidae; genus Myrmecophaga; species Myrmecophaga tridactyla. Next base: position 6,074 of record PVIY010033323.1, on the reverse strand, counting down.
GATTTCAGTGGAGATAAATGAAATAGATGATAGAACAACAATAGAATCAGCAAAATTAAAAATTCTTTGAAAAAAATAAAACTAACATTGTTAGCTAGATGGACCAAGAAAAAAATAAGACTCAAATTACTAAAATCAGAAATGAAAGACATTACTATCTACTGTATATGAGGATTGTAAGGTAATAGTTTGAACAACTGTATGTCAACAAATGGGTGAGCCAGATGAGATGGACAAATGCCTAGAAACACAAACTATGAAAACTGACCAAAGAAGAAATAGAAAACCTGAATAGACCTCTAACAAGTAAGGAGATTAAATTAGTAGTCAAAACCTCCAGTAGTAGCCAAGGTTCTCAAGGGAACAGAACCAACAGGAGATGTCTATAAATATGAGATTTTGTAAGAGTCTCTTGCAACTGTGGGGATGCAGAGTCCAAATTCCATAGGGGAGACTGCAAACTGGCAACTCCAATGAAGGTCTTCAGTGAATTCCCCAGAAGAGGCTAGCTGGTTGAAGTGGAGAGATTCTCTCTTCTGTTTTCTCCTTTAAAGACTTCAATTGATTAAATTAAATGTCATTCACTGTGGGAGACTCCCCTTAGCTGACTACTGTAATCAGCCTGGATGCAATCAACATGCTGATTATTTAAGTCCATATAATACCCTCACAGCAACAGTGTTTGCTTGACCATACAACTGGGCGCCATCATTTGGCCAAGTTGCTACATGAAACTAACCATCACACCTCCCAGCAAGGAAAAGCCCAGCACCAGATGACTTCATGGTGAATTTTTACCAAACATTCCAAGAACAATTAACACCAATATTTTTCAAACTCTTTCAAAATTTTGAAGAGGATTCTTAACTCATTCTTAGAGGCCACTAATACTCATATACTGAAACCACACAAATTCCAAGAAAAGGAAGCTACAGATCAATATTCCTTATAAATGCAGGTGCAAAAATCCACATAAAATACTAGCAAATAAAATTCAGCAGCATTTTAAAAGGATTATATTCCATGACCAAGTGGGATTTATCCCAGGAATGCAAGAGTGGTTCAACATGATAATCAATCAATGTAAAACACCACATTAACAGGATCAAGGAACAAAATCAAATGATCAGTGTGATTGTGAAAACCTTGTGTCTGATTCTCCTTTTATCTACCTTGTCAACAGATGAGTAGAATATATGGAATAAAAATAAATAATAGGGGAAACAAATGTTTAAAAAAAATCAAACGATCATCCCAATTGATGCAGTATAAAGCATCAATTGACAAAATCTACACTCTTTTTATGATAAAAAGACTCAGAAAACTCAACCTGATAAAGGTCATACTTGAAAAATCTTCCTATAGCTAATATCGCATTCAATGGTGGAAAAACTGAAAACTTTTCTCTAAGGTCAGTAATAGCACAAGGGTGCCTGCTTTTGCCACTTCTGCCCAACATAACACTAGAGATTCCAGCCATAGCAATTAGGCAAAAGAAAGAAATGAAAGACATCTAAACTGGAAAGAAAGAAGTAAAACTCTCTAGTCTCAGAAGACGTGATCTTATATCTAGAAAATACAAAAGAATCCACAAAAAAATTCTAATAAATTCAGCAAAGTTGTAGCATACAAAATCAATACAAAAGTCAGCAATACACTATACACTAGCAATGAACAATCCAAAAAAGAAATTAAGAAAACAACTCCATTACAAAGTATCAAAAAGAATAAAAAATTAGGAATATATTTAATCAGGGAGGTACAAGAGTTGTGCACTGATTTGTATAGCAAAACATTGCTGAAAGATGGTTCCTAGGCCAGATAAGTCCTGACACCCAGAAGTGCCAGTCTGTCCAAGAACATCAACTGATTACATCCCCCTATCCCATACTGTCGACACCCCTTTTCAACGTGAAAATAGAATGGGCTTAATCCAAATATCCCTAAAGATTGGGAAAAGGATCAAAGAAGAAGGTGGAGTTAAAATAGAGAAGTTAGGTTTAACAAACTGGTATGACTGCTGAATCATTATATTATAATTATATAATTATAATATAATTATATATATTATATATATTTCAAACTCTTGCATTATATTATAAATATATATACATTATGGAAGACTTAATATTGTTAAGATGACAATCCTACCCAAAGTGTTGCGCTCTCTATCAAAATCCCAATGGCATTTTTTCCAGAACTGAAAAACCCACACTAAAATTTATATGGAATTTCAAAGACCCCAAAATGGCCAAAACAATCTTGAAAAGGAAAAACATAGTTGGAGAACTCACACTTCCCAATTTCAAAACTGACTACAAAGGTACAGTAATGAAAATAATATGGCACTAGCATAAGGATAGGCATATAGGTCAAAGGATTTTTTTTAACTTTTTTATTGTGAAAAATAACATACAAAAAAGCAATAAATATCCAAGTATATTTTAACAAGTAGTTATACAACAGATCTTAAAGTTTGGTATGGGTTAGTTTCAAGATTTTTCATTTTTTCTTCTAGTTGCTCCAAGACACTGGAGACCAAAAGAAATATCAATATAATGATTCAGCAGTCATATTCATTTGTTAAATCCTATCTTCTATATTATCCTCTTCTTTCTCTCTTTTTTTTCTTTTTTTTGTGAAAAACAGCATATACACAAAAAAGCAATAGATTTCAAAGTACATTGCAACAATTAGTTTTAGAACAGATTTCAGAGTTTGGTATGGGTTGCAATTCCACAATTTTAGGTTTTTATTGCTAGCTGCTCTGAGGTTCTGGAGACTAAAATATCAATATACTGATTCAGCACTCGTACTCATTTGCTAAACCTGACCTTCTCTATATAACTTCACCATCACCTTTGATCTTTCTCTCACTCCTTATGGTTATTTGGGCTGTGGTCATTCTAACTTTTTCATGTTGGAAGGGGCTGTTGATAATATGGGATAGGGGGATGGAACAAGTTCATGTTCTGGAAAGGCTGGCCCCTCTGCATTTCAGGACTTACCTGGCCCAGGGACCCATCTGGAGGTTGTAGGTTCCTGGACAGTTACCCTACTGTAACTGTCCAGGAACAGTTACAGACCCTTTTAGAGTCTTATATAATATCCTAGGTATTCATTAGGATTGACAGGAATGGTTTTGGTTGGGGGTTGGCAAGTTATGAGAGTAACAATGTCTAACTGAAGCTTGCGTAAGAGTGACTTCCAGAGTCTTGACTCTATTTGAACTCTCTCAGCCACTGATCCCATGCTGCCAGGGTCAGATTCATCCCTCAGTGCTAGGGTCAGACTCTTCCCTGGGAGTTATCTCCCATGCTGCCAAGGAGACTTTCATCCCTTGGATGTCATGTCCCACAGAGGAGGGAGGGCAATGGTTTTACTTGTAGAGTTGGGTTTAGAGAGAGTGAGGCCACATCTGAGCAACAAAAGAGGTCCTCTGGGGGTGACTCTTAGGCATACTTATAGGTAGGCTAAGCTTTTTCGCTAAATACATAAGTTTCACAAGAGTAAACCTCGAGATCAAGGGCTTGGCCTGTTGATTTGGGTGTCCCTAATGTTTGACACAGTATTCAGGATTTCCCTTGTGGTAGAGTTTAATATTTCCATATTGTTTCTCCCATCCTTCAAGGGACTTTGCAAATACTTTTTTTTTCCCATTGCTCATTTTATTTCAGCAACCAGCTGTCCCCAGGGGAGGAATGCTGATGCCAATACTTTTTTTTGATTATCTGGCATGTATCCAGGCAGTACATTAAACTATTCAGGATTAAAGGCTCTCGTTCTTATTCTGGGCTCCCTGTGTTTAGATTGTTTAAATGATCTATCCAGATAGGTTGAGTTAGATTATGTGCTACTGAAAATTTAGGTTCTGGACAAAATAAACATTACTTCCTTTGGTCTCAAGGAGTAGGTGAAGGTCTAAAATGCAGGCAATGTCTTCCTTACCCCTGTATTCTGAATTACCTTAATCCCACTTAATTGGCTTTGTTCTTATCTCCAAATAAAGGTTATGCATATATAAAACGGCCCCTCAAAATCCAGAAATAACAATTACCACTCCAGACTAAATGTGACTGCTATAAGAGCTTGTAGTCTAAGCCCCAGTTTTCTTATAATTATTTTCTAAATGAGATCATACAATATTTACTCTTTTATTTCTGGCTTATTTTGCCTCACCGAATGTCCCACGTGTTCATTCACATCATTGCATGCCTCACAACTTCGTTCCTTTTTGTAGCAGCACAATGTTTGATCATATGCATACACCATTGTTTACCAATCTACTTCTCAGTATGTCTTTCAGCCACCTCCACCTACTGGGCCTAATGTATAATGTCCAAAGTCAACAGTCTATCAATTTTAGATAGTTTCATTGTTCCCAAGAGAAAGATTGCCAATAAGCACACTCTCACCAAATAGAAAATCCAAACCTCCCCCTAACTCTTGTCCCTCCCACCATTATGTTCCCGTGGTATTGCTGCAGTACTGTTGATATTTTCCTGTTAAACATAGCCCATGGCATGCAATAGCATCCCTCCCCCCCATATACCCAGAAATTTTACACTCTTTTATGCAAGATTCATACCTTTGCAGTAGTTCATGTAAGAACTTATTTATATTTGTAGTGTTAATTAGTGGGACACATAAGTCTATACAACCCCTTTTAATAACGTTCACCTTCAATACAGTAATATTACTTATAGACCCACTAGTGAACTGCCTTCACTTCTATCTATTCCCTTACAATTAAGTTCAACCTCATTAGCTAACTGTTCACTCATCTTAAGCTTCTGTGTATCTCTAGGTCCCCTATATTCTGTATTATAAGCCTCCGATTTTACCTTTACCATGGTCATAAACATGGAATCTCACAGTATCTATCCTTTTGTGTCTGGCTTATTTCATTCAGCATTATGTCCTCAGGGGTCATCCATCTTTCATGTATTCAGGATGTCATTTTGTCTTACTGCTGTGTAATATTTCATTGTATGCATATACCACATTTTGTTAATCCACTCGTCTGTTGATGGACACTGGATTGTTTCTATCTTTTGGTGATTGTGAATAATGCTGCTGTGAACATCAGTGTGCAAATGCCTGTTTGTGTCACTGCTTTCAGCTCTTCTGGATATATACTGAGTAGTGGTATTGTTAGGTCATAGGGCAACTCAGTATTTAGCTTCCTAAGGAACTGACAAACTGTCTTCCATAGTGGTTGCACCATTATACATTCCCACCAGTAGTGCATGAGTGTCCCAGTTTCTCCACATCGTCTCCAACATTTGTAGTTTCCTGTTTGTTTAATAGCAGCCGTTCTTAAAGGTGTGAGGTGGTATCTCATTGTAGTCTTGACCTGCATTTCCTTTATAGCTAATAAGAATGAGTATCTCTTCATGTGCTTTTGAGCCATCTGTATTTGCTCTTCAGAAAAATGTCTATTCATATCTTTACCCCACTTTAAAATTGGGTTGCTTGTTCTTTTGTTGTTCAGTTGTATGATTTCTTTATGTATACAGGATATCAAACCTTTATCCAATGTGTGATTTCCAAATATTTTCTCCCATTGAATTGCTTGCCTCTTCACCTTTTTGACAAAATCTTTTGAGGCACAAAAGTGTTTGATTTTGAGGAGTTCCCATTTATCTATTTTTTTTTCTTTTGTTGCTTGTGCTTTGGATGTAAAGTTTAGGAAGTTACCTCCTACTACTAGGTCTTGAAGATGTTTCCTTATATTTTCTTCTAGGAGCTTTATGGTACAGGCTCTTATATTTAGATGTTTGATCCACTTTGAGTTAACTTTTGTATAGGGTGTAGGTAAGGGTCCACTTGCATTTTTTTGGTTATTGATATCCTGTTCTTCCATGCCCATTTATTTATTTTTTTTAAACTTTTTTATTAATTAAAAAACTTAACAAAAGAACATTAATATATCATTCCATTCTACATATACAATCAGTAATTCTTAATATTATCACATAGTTGCATATTCATCATTTCTTAGAACATTTGCATCGATTTAGAAAAAGAAATAAAAAGACATCAGAAAAAGAAATAAAACGATAATAGAGAAA
>PVIY010033322.1:14527-28292 GCA_004026745.1 Myrmecophaga tridactyla | reverse complement strand
GGGGTCCAGCGCTGTGGACAGCTTTATGGGTCAGAGTCCCAGGGCCCTGCCAAAAGGGACATTGCAGGACATCACCTGAATCTGAGCAGAGCCCAGGTGAACGGGGGGCCTAGCAACCAGCAGCGAAGGGAGCAGGAAGGCTGGGAGGCCACCCTGGAGGAAGCATCATCTGCCCTGGACCTGCTCTTTCACCTGCCTTCAGATCCTTACGTTGGACAAGGTGCTCTAGTCAAAGGCCATCCTGTTTCTGCCCCTCTTCTCTGCCTCTGCTCCTGCTGGAAGATGCTCCTCGGCCTTCTACAAGCCTTATTTTAATCCGGCTCCATCCCAGTAATTTGCTGCCCAAGATCACCTGCTTTGGTGACAGTCCAGACAGGCAAGCATCCCTCCCTGGCACCAGCATGTGCAACACACACACACACACATACACACAGCCTGCCCCATGCCAGGTCCGCTCACATCTAGAGGCCCCATCTGTAATTACCAGAAGGTATCAGGAAGCCAGGGGACACACGGCCCCAGTCCCAGGGTCATGCTGTCCTCCAGTCAGGGTCTCTTTGGTTTGCCCAAAGCCCCTCCTCAGGCAGACTCGATTGCCCCCACCACCGTCCATCCCCATGCATACCCCCGAAAGGCCGCGTGCAGGGCTGCCCACCCAGCCCTTAGCTACCTTTCCCGAGAAGCCCAGTGTACTGAGGGCCTAACATCGCTGAGCCTCCCAGGGTCCCAAAGTCTTCACTGCGAGCTTTGCTGCTCTCAGCTCGCCCCATCGCCCCGCCATTCCCCCACCAGCCCGCCCAGCTGCACTCCAGCCTGTCCTCAGCCTGGCAGTCTCACCTCCCTGCCAGCCGTGAAACTATTTAAACTCACTCAAATTCTACTCACATCCTCCACTTGTGATCCTTGCATTGAACAAGGTGCTCTGGCCAAACGCCTCCCCCTTTCTCCTTTTCTCTGCCTCTCCTCCTGCTGGGAGATTCTCTCGGGAACCAGGTCATTGCATCCTCTCGTCGCTGCTGAGCCCGCCTCTGCTTCACTGCTGCCTCCCTCTGCTTCCAATGCACCCTGGCCCCCCCATGGCCCTGCGGGGCCCGCTGTGTCCTCCTGGGTGGGCTGCGAATTTATGGGACAGATAACCTGCTGCCAAGCTCATCTGTCCAGAGGGTATCGTGCATTCGGCCCTCTCGGACTATTTAGGGTAGGGGCCCTCCTTCACCAGCGGGCTCAAGAGGAGCAGATTGCCTCTCCCTGAGAAGTCCCGGCCCCCTCAGCTCCTCTCTTTGGTGCAGCCACCACCTCAGCCCACGTCTCCCACCAGCTAAATGAAACCAGCTGGAAAGTCAGTCTTACAACTAAACACCTGGATTATCTCATCAGCATTCTTGGGGAAACGCCACATCTGAGTGCATGTATGGGGCCGGTAAGACGATTCCAGATTGTTCTCTAAGTCCTTCCCTCACCTCCCAGGCCTTCTTTCAAGTTGTTAATTTGAAGACATCAGGCACTCTCTATACTTAGGCAGAGCTGCCATCCAGTTTTCCACAGTGGAATAAAAACAAACTGGGGAGCCCTGCTTCCAACAGCCCCCTGGCTCCGCGTAGTTTATCTTGGGCCCGAAACATTCCAGAGGAACTCGGTCCTGCCTCTGCCAGCGATGGCCCCGGAGGGGAGAAGGAGGGAGCGCCCTTCCCACTGCTTCCTACAGCTACCCTGGAGCACGCTGTGGACGTCAAGCGCTGCTTCAAAGGGGCCCTGCCTGTCCACTTTCCTCGGGATCTCAGAAAGCACAAACCAAAAGATAGTAACCCAGAAACTGACAAGCTATTCAGACCTGCAGTTAGGGAGTCGGGAGATGAAAATTCAAAACATGCCCCAGAGCCACCACGTGCTTTTAATTTCCCTCTTACGGGAAGGCAGGGAAAAGGCAGCCAAAGAGCAGATCCAACGAGCCACTGAAAGAATGTTCCCCAAACAACTCACAATGGCATTTCCTGACATTCAATTCAATCAATGTTCGATCCTCATAACCCTTTCACATTTATAGATACAGTGGCTCGGGAAATCTCCGGAGCTTGGTAATGAGTTGAGACATCTTTTCTCTTGGCAGCGGCAGATCTGAGTGTAGGTTGAGGAAACTTATCCTCACTAGTTTTGCTGTCACAGCTTGTCTTTTTATGGTCCAGGCCTCTGAGAGTCCAGCCATATCTGCGGTGGCAATGTGGTCACAGGTAACCCTACAGACAGCGTGGACTAATGAGGCCGCCCAGCCAAGGAGGTCCTGCAAACTTAGGGAACGGACCAGTCATCACCATATAGACCATCAGGTGGGGATGGGGCTGGGAGGGCATGGGAGGAGAGGCCCTTAGGCATCTATTTGCTAATTAGCAAAGGAGAAGGGAGGCGAGAAGGACTTTTTCAGAGGTGACTCTTAGGAGACAGCAGAGTTTATGAGCCTCAACCTTCCTGGATCTATCCCTGTACACGTGTGGGTGTGTGAACAGATGCATGATTGGGTCCCTGTGTCAGGGTGTCATAAACCCTGCCCTGTAAAAGTTTGGAAAATAATGAGCAAATCTAAGTTAAGTATTTAAATATGTTTTTGTTGGTCATAGTGCAGGACGTCTCAGAGCCCTTAATGTGCTTCTTTGCAGGACTTCCCCAGAAAGGACCTTGGTATACAATGGTTTCTCCAACTCATTTGCCCAGAGAACACTCCTTTCATAGGCGCCTACTTAACTGAACACCTGTTAATGACTCACAGCACCCACTTACTGGGTGCCATCTGGGAAGCTGGTAAATATGCATGCAATGGGCACAGGTGTGTGGAATGCAATGGGCACAGGTGTGTGGGCAGGGCCCCCAGAAAAGGTTGCCTCTTTCCAGTCTGGCCTGGGCAAACAGAGCCCTTCTCATGCCCCCTTCCCCAGCCTTTGGCAAAGCACCATTCTCTGCAGGTCCCTCAGATCCTGTGACAAGATTTGCACAAACAGGGTTCAGAGCTGCAGCAGATTATCAGGGCCTACCACCACGGAGTTTGGGAGCTTGCCAACTCTTCTCTTCTCCTTTCTAGAGTGTTCCCTCTCTAATCTCTAAGGATCTTTGGAAGGCATGGGCTCACTGCCTCTCACCCCCATGTCCCTCCCCGACACTCTCGCCCTGCTGCTGGTTTCTCTCCAGCCCCATCTGATACCACCTGGAGCTCTTGGCTCCTTAGGCCGACCCTCCCCCCCTCCTGGAGCTTGGACAGAGATGGGGTGGAACAAACCCCTCCATTCCATCTGCACCTACGCCAGACTAGCACTTCATACTGCAGACACATACACTGCTTTTATGAAGTGTTGGAGCAATTGCAGAAAAGGAAATAACCTGACAACAGCCAAAGGTGGAAGTACTGCTTGCTTTGCCCTTTGCTAGAATCTCACAATGGAAGATGCCTAAAGGAGGGGTGGGGAGGGGCTCCTCATGGACCCCTGGGTCCACTCCTGAACTGGTCTCCAACCCTCAGCCCACCCCTAGTAATTCCCTAACTCCCCCTACCCCTCCTGTGGTGTGGCTCCACCCCTGTGAAGCAATCTTGGTCCCGCAGCCTGTCTTACTCCTCCAGATGTCCCAAGGAGGGGAACCACAGGCCAAGCTGAGTGGCTGCTCCCTCCACCAGCCATGCAGCTCTGGGGAGTGTGAAGCCTCCAAGCCCAGCTGCATTCACAACTCACTGGGGAGAGCTGAGGCCTGCTGGCTCTTTAACCAGGTTTATTTTCTCTACATTCTTTTCTTTAATATCAACATCTCTGTTTTGGACAAGAGCTATATTCTCTCGGACACATTAGTTTAAAGCCAGTTGGGACAAAATATCAGTTTCCTTACTCAAGTATCTTACCTGCCTTGCAGGCGATTAGGTCTCTATTGGCTGCTTTCCTGCCCTGCCACCTGGGGTGGGGGGAGTCCCAAGATCACAAAAGAGAAACATTTGAAAATCGACTTCTAGATTGGACTTCATCCGGGTGATTGCCCTTATCCCCTCCTCCCACAGTGCTCATCTTAAACACCTAGAAGGACCCAGCAGTTATTTTTAGAGCAGGATGGCCACGTCGGAGTCGGAGTCCACCAATAAAATGGGAGAGTGAACTGTCCTATGAAAGGCTCGCCTCACAATATTATCTGGAATTGCACCCTGGTTGCCAAACCATGTGCCCCACCAGGGCCATGGGGCAGCCACTGGAGGTGAAACTTTAACATAACATGGGAAATTTAAAAACTAAGGCTAAATTTAAAAACTAAGGATTCAAAGATTGTATGAAAGGCATAAATGCTGCATTTGTTTAATGAGATATTGCAGAATATCAGAATATCATTGAAGGCAGAGGTATGTGGGTTTAGGAAGGCTCAAGTGAAACTGTACAAAAGAAAGGTGCCCACTACCTCTTCAGGCAGGCAAGTGGCCCCTCTGAAGCCAATCTTTGTGTCCAGGGCAGACTCCAGGCTTGCTAACTGTGGTAGGTTGAATTATGTACCCCAACTCTGCGGGTGTGAATCCATTGTAAGTAGGACCTTTTGGAGATGTTCTTTTTCATTAAGAGGTGGCAACAGAAGCTGTTGGGTCTTCATCTGGCTGACTGGAGGCCTTATAAGAAAACTCAGAAGTCATAGAAGTCAGAAAGAAGAGGACACTGACCTATGATGATGGGAAGCAGAAATAAAGGATGGCCAGAAGCCGGTACCAGGACACTACAGAATTCAGGGAGAAAGCAACCTTGCCAATATCATGATTTTGGACTTCTTCCTGCTGCAGAACTGTGAGACAATAAGCTTCTGTTGTTAATCCTAAACCGGTCTACAGTATTTGTGATAGAAGCCTGGCAAACCAATGGAAGGTCAGTAAGTACCCTTACCCAGGCACCCTTTTCTGTGTGTTGTATGTATGATATGTGTACCGGTATCGAACTGCTCTTATACACCTCTGTAGAAAACTTCCAGCCCCATTTCACTCCAGTCTCTACAGCAACAACCAGCTTCCTGTAGGCTTTGGACTGCCCTGACACTCAACCCCACTGGATACCCTCGAGCAGCGCTGTCAGGAGCCAGTCAACGCCATTATTCTCTCTTTATTCCTTGGGTGGACACCTCCAAGATGCATTCTATAAGGTTTCTTAGAAATCTGCAGGATCAGGCAATCAGCTGCCCTTTGCAGTGGCCTACACCAAAATCCATCATTCTGTGGACTCTTGTCCTTCGGTGTCCTCCCCTCGGTACCACTCCTGCTCCTTGGGGTCTCATTTCGAAGCAAATAACTCACTCGTCAATACTAAGACAGTGGCTGCTTAAAGTTGCTTCTTCTCTTGATATGCAGAGCTCTGGACACAAGAGGACCAATGTGCATAATGAGCACAAGGGGGATTTTGAAAACAGGGAAAGGAGGGTTCTGAACTCCATTGCCTATACCCTGAGCTCCAAGTCTGGAAAGTCTGGGGTTGAACCAAAAGATTCTCTCATACTATGGCAAGTGACATGATATAGCAAGGGCCACAACAGGGAAGGAGGAAGGCCCAGGAGGGAAGGGGAAGACTAGGTAGGCAGCCCAGATTCAACACAAGGCACAGGGCTCACAGGGAGAGGACTGGTTCTGAAATGTATTATAATCTGTAACAGGAGGGCCCCTTGAGACAACTCCAAAATACAATGTGCCTGATAACCGCTGGAATTGTGCCCTGGGGCAGAGGCTGGAAGTTCTCAGAACCAAACCAGCCTGGTGCAGTGATTGTGCATTAGGGACAATAACTGACCAGGGGATGTGAATTAAAGAGCTGAAACCTTAGACAGTGAGGCCTTCACAAGGTAGACAAGCAGGACCAATCTCTAACCCTGACATCAGGTGGCAGCAAATGGCTGGAGCAGCTGGCCACTGACCACCTAACTTTCAGATCCTCTCATTCTAGCATTGATTCAGGACTGGCTGCCTTTAGAATGAATAAGCCCCAGGTGTTCTGATTGTGTGGGAGTAGGAAATATCTCAAGACAGATGATCTATAAGAAGGATTGAGAAGAAAACAAACAAACAAAAAGATCTGACCATATTCAGATCTAATGAATCAAAGAGTTAGGAAGCACACCAAAATCCATCAGCAGCTGGCTTTGGGTGAGTGACCTAATGGCGAACGAAATGTGCTCTCTCCTACTTGGCCACGGTTTCTGTGCTTCTCTGACTTATTCAGCATTCTGGACTGGTGTGTCAGTAAAGATGACTTGGACTGAAAAACCAGAGGACCCCCCCCCCTTTAAAATGATGTATAACCTCACAAAACTGGAAGTCTGGTCCTGCATGGGTCAGTTTTATCTCCCACCTGCAGGTAGGTCATGAGAGGTCATTATCTCCTTAGGACTCATTGTGCACAAGAAGGAGAGAGCCATCTTTCCTGGATTTTTCACTTGAGAGAGAAGAAGCCTCTCTTCCAAGAAATCTCCTACCCAACTCTTCTTGTCCAGACTGGACTGTGTGTGCTCCTAAACCGATTCCAGGCAAGGGCATCGGATGGCATGACATGATCGGATTGTGCCATCGAGCTGCTCCTGGAGTCAAGAAGGGTCACCTTTGCTTTAGTCATGCTGGGGCTGAGGTGACAGAGAGAACACCTGAACAAATGCGAGCTTCTGTTAAGAAGGGAGAAGCAGGAAATAGTTGCTGACCAACAACTGTGCCCACTGTACCTGGTAAAGACATGAAGGAGAGCTCTGAGTGCATGGCTGGAGCTGACAGCAGATCGGATTGCTAGTTGGGACTGTTTTGGGGAAATTCTGAACTGTGAGCCAAGTTCTTCCTTCCCCTATGGGTGGCCCCTCCCGGGAACAGTCCGCTCCACCCGCTTGGAGGGAGCGGGTTGCAGGGCCCTTTCTCCCCTCCCCGTTGCTTGAAGCCATGACCCTGTGCTAACCTTTTGCTTAAACCCAACTCCAAGCAGGTGATGGGAATGGTATGTCACATTCACTGTGTGTCAGATGGATCTTGGTTCAAGTTTCCCTCGATTCCAGCTCTCAGCTTCCATGTTCTCCCCACCCCTTCTCTCCCCCAGCTTTGTCAGCAAGTTCCTGGACTTCATGTACTCTGTCCCCTCCCCTCCACAGTATGAGGCTTGGGATTCAAGGGCCATCCCAGAGCCTAATGCATAGAATCTGCTCAACCATGTCACTTATTCGCTATGGATGCTATTTTACAGAGAAGGCAACAAAAACAGAACTCCTCAAAAAAGGTTGACGAAAAGGCCTGGCTTAAAGTGTGCTCCATGGCGAGGAGCTGGTGTCAGATGATTAGAAGCTGGCTTAGGGGTTAGGAGCCTGGCCTGGTGCTCCCCAAGGTAGTCAGAAGGAAGGAAAATGAGGGTAAGGTAGGGCCCAGGGAGGAACTCTGAGCAAAGATCAGCCAAAGGAACAAGCAGCAGCATCGTCCCCTTCATCTATTATCACTGAACTTTCATCAGGGTTAGACTGTGCTTTGTACGCTGCATTGAATTTAATCCTGGAGAAAGTGCCATGAGCTCAGCACCATAATCCCCATTTATGGATGAGTTCTAAAGATCAGAGATGACAAGTCACGCTCCCAAAGCCACCAGAGAATAAGGGCAGCACAGAACTTGCAGGCAGTAAGGCAGGGCAGGGCAGGGTGTCCAGGACCCGAAGCCACGTTCACCTGACTCCAAAGCACGTGGTCTGAGCCATCATGCTCTACCATCTGTGCCAAATCAATTGCTAGAAACGGGAGGCAGGTAGGTCAGGAGCTGAGTGACTCCTCGGCAGCACCCAGGGGTGCCTGCAGCTCTTCTGGTCTGTGGGCCAGCTCCCTGCAGAGCAGGTGAGTCTACGTCTGGCTGCAACCACACAGGGGAGGATTACTGCACATGGTCTGCATGTCTCCCAGGTAAAGCAGCTGGATCCTGTCTCAGCACCACAAAGCATCCAAATGAAATGGAAATGCAACTCCAAAAAGCCTTAAAAGGGAGGATTCCATCATGCAACACATGAGAGTTCTTTAAAACTTCTCTGCGCTTCCCCGAAGTCTCCCATTCAAGTGCAGCTGCTCCTTTCCTACCACACCCTCCCCTTCTCTCTCTCCCCCACCCGACTCCCACCTCCCGGGTCCTGGGTCTTGGGTCTGGCTTCCCCGTCGTCCCAGGCTCTGCTCTGCCTCTCCTGGCTGCCCACTCCTTTCCCTTCTTCTGGGGGTAGCCTGGACACCCTCTCAGGGCTTCTCCACCCTGCACCCAGGGCTACCGACACCAGGGGCTGCCGACACAGGGTGCCCCCTAAAGGCCTGAGTGGGGGAGGTCGTAACTCTCACGCTCCTTTTTTATCTGTCCCCTGCTCCATCAGATGTGGAAACTGAGACTCAGCAAGGTCCATGATGACTAGATGAGGCAAAGCTGCGGCCTTGGCTAGATCCTGAGCACTTAGCAACCCCCTCTCTGGACTTGACCTCCTAGTCTAAGTGAGAGAGGAGCGCAGCTGGCCCCACGCCCCCCAACCCTCTCTGATGATAACTTGGGTATGATTTGGGGGGTGGGAGGGTGCTGTCATGGAGAAAAGAGCCCCGGACTGAGCTGTAGTCCTGACCCCACCCCCGGGCAGCTGGGGGATCCCCGGAGGGCTGCTTCCCTCTGGGGGCCTCAGGCTTCCCCACCACGTGGGGAAGATGGGGCTGGCCTGGAGCGCAGGTGCCTTCCTGCTATAATACTGAGAAACTTCTCTGAGGGTCTACAGATTTGAGATCTGCCCGCCCGGCCCCACCCCCAATCATCTATTAGAAAACGTGCTTCCCCGACTTTCAGCCCTGTTGGAAGAAAAAATCAAGAACAAAATCCTATTGTTGTGGAGAAAAACTGTTTTGCCCGGAATCTGAGCCTTTAGTGTACTTCCAGGAACCAAATACCCTTCGTTTTCAACAAAGCCTCCTGACAACTCCTTGAAGCTAAAATTCACAGTGAGTTTTCTCTTCCTGGCATCCGGACTAAAGTTCTGAGAAGGGAAAACAAGCGTTTTGAAAGAGAAAGCCTCAGGCGCTATGTTTTGTTTTCTGGGGCCCTGGTTTGAACGTGTAAATTTGATCTTTCTCGACTTAAAAGCCCAGACTTCAGAGAGGATGAGGGCAAGTCCACCCAAAGGAGAAATGAGCTAAAAGCAAATGTCCTTTACCCCCACCCCCCACCCAGGAACCAGCTGCTGGGACCTATTTCTGGAGCGAGGTAGGGTGAAGGATTGGGGCGAGAGGAGGAGGTAGCTTTGCCTTCCATGTGAATAGAATTAAGATTGCTTTGTCCCTAGCTCAGAGATGCATAAACACAAGAATACCACCAGGAGAATGAATTTCCAGAAAAAGGCAGCCAAAGAGCTCTCAACAAGATATTCTGATTTGTGCATCTTTCTCTGCCCCCGCACTCTTTCTGTCTCATACACACACACGCACATAAATAAAAACTTTGAGCAGAAAATTAACTTCAAAGAGAATTTTTTGAATCCCCCCGCATCCCCCAAAAAAAGTCTCCCAGTTCACAGGGAGGTTTTTAGCCCTGTCCAAACTAATCGGAATGGATAAAAACTGCCACTAATCTCTACTCCTTTGCTATGAAGGAGAAAAAAAAAAAAAGCTAGTAAAAAATGGAAACTCAGTTTCTACCTAGGAAAAGTTCCCGTGGGGCCATTTTGCCTGAACGCGACGATGGCTAGGGTGACCCGCCGGATGCCCTTTGTCCCCCAGACCATGGCTGCTCTGCCCCCACGCCCCGCTGCGACTCTCCAGGGCCACCAAGCCCGGCAGGCCGTGGGCCCACGACAAGGGAGGTGGCTGCATTGCACAGATCCCTTTGCTCGTGTGGCATCCTGACTTGGCCACTTAACAGGGCTGAGCCCTACGGCAGGTTTCGAGAGCTTTCCGAGCCTCCACTTGCTCACTTGTAAAATGGGGGTACGTTTTCACACACATTCCCCATGAGGATTAGGAGAACCTCAATCCCTCCCACGGAGCTTTGCTCCTCCCAGAGTTTTCGCCTGGTCTTTCTGGGTGGACGTGAGTGAAGCACGAGTCTGTCTCCCCCGTGGATGGAGGTCTGTGGATGTCAGGGCTACACACGGAGGGGCACACGGACACCTGATTCCCAGCATGAACCAGGTTTCATCGCTCCTCTGGTCTGACAGGTAAGGGGAAACCAAGCAGAGGGAGCCTTTCCAAAATAACTTAAATTTCTTATATGTAGATAGAACTTCAACCTAAAAAGTATCCGGTATAGGGTTGGTCAGTCTATTTAAACTTTTCCATTCATAAACACACCGCACCCACCCCCTCCTTTAGCTTCTGCACCTTAACCCCTGCCGTGCCCTGCTGGGGGAGGGGACAGCATACAGACCTGTGGTGGGGCAAGTGACACTGAGCTATGAAAACTTGAGGTATCCAACAAACCACTGTGAAACTCAGAGACGACAGACAATAAAGGTTTAGCACAGCTCCCATGTTTACAGATCAGCTAAGGGGTTCTGGTCTCTTCTAGGCTTGGAGAGGGGGCTGGGCTGACCCCAACTGAGCACACCTCCGTGGTTGAGGGTTGCACAGCTGTGAGCCCATTTACGATGGCTGCCACAGGGCAAATGGGACAGAAACGCAACACATACCAAACACAGACACACAGACACAGAGAGAGAGAGAAGCCAACAGTCCAACATTAGCTCCTACGAGAACGCAAAGATAGGCAAATAAATCTTTAAGACCACACTGGGGAAAAAAAATAAAAACACTGGAAATCCTGTGGCACATTGTACAAGTAGCCTTGCAATAAATTTGTCTCTTTGGTCACAAAGTAGTGAAATCACGCTTTCACACCCATGGTTTCTTGCATCGTAACACGGTCATGAAATATGTAGGCTCAGGTCTTCGTGTTCTCATTGCACTTGTGGAGAAAGTGAATCTGGTCTTGCTCTATAAGGCATATCTGTCAAGATATGTCAAACATGCTTACAGAAGGTGTCACTTCCTATCCAAAGGATCATTATCATGAATTTTCATGTTCTCTTTATCTCCTGAAGATGAAGACTGGACAACTGTTTCACTAGGAAGCTCCCAACTATAAATCAGCAAATGCCTATCAGTCTCTTAAGCCAGTGCCACCCAGCATGTGGCTGAAGTCCCGCCTCAGTGGCCCATGCTTCTCACACCTCACCTGCACACGCATCACCTGGAGATGCTGATTCTGATGCAAGAGGCCTGGGTGGGGCCTGAGATTCTGCATTTCTAACAAGCTCCCAGGTGATATACGGACATGCTGAGATGGGATCACACTTCGAGTAGGGAGGGCTCAGACAATAAAAGACCATTTGCTATGTCACAAAAAAAGCGGTCTGGAGGTGGCTCAAACCAGGGTGGTCCACAGCTCAGCCACGTCAGGATGCTTGGCCAGCGACCCTAACTCTCACGGCCACGAGATGGCCCCAAATACCACGTACTCACGTGGCTGATCCCAAACAGCCAGGAGGAGAGGACCGCCTTTCCTTGCATCTCTCTCCTTTTTTTAGGGAGGGAACAATTTTCCCAGAAGCCTCCAAGGATACTTCCCCCAATAGCTCAGTGACCAGAAGTCTGTCATGTGGTCACCTGAAGCTGCAAAGGAGCCTAGGAGAGTGCACATCTGGCAAAGCGGAAGGGGATTATCATGGCTAATGCTTTCCACGAGAGGAAAAGTGGAATGGTTACTGGACGACCAGCTGCAGTGTCTGCCACAGCCACCTTTCAAATGCTCAAGGCCCCCCACCCCGATATTCTGTGGTGTGTGAGGGCCAGTGAAGAGAAAGGAGGGTCATGCACCATGCACTTGAAGGGGGCAGAGGGAAGGACCCTCCTTCAGGCATGTAGATGGGACCCAGCCCAGGTGATCCTCATGGGGTCGGGGTAGGGGGAACAAGTAGGGGACACAGGTGACCTTTATTGGAGGTATGCAAGTGTGACACAGCCCAGGTAACCCTCATCAAAGGAAGCAGGTGGGGCAAAGCCCGGTGCCTCCATAGCCTGGCCAGAGCACCAGCCCCCTGATCAGACAAACTGGAGCCAGTGCAAACAACACACCGGCTAAGGCTCAGAGCCTCCCCATCTTCCTCTTCTCTAGGAGCAAACATATCCTGTTTCCTGGTATCCTGGATACCACAACAGCAAGATAAAGCCAAGAAGTGTGTCTGCTGAGCCAACTGCAAATGGTGCCAGTTAAACTCAGCCCTCAGACCACAGAGTGCTAAGTGGTGGGAACCGACGTATTATTTTTTCCAGAAGCAATGTGCTGCCCCTCTCTAACAAGGGTTACCATGGCAATGCATTCTACCTGAGCCAGCCTCAGGTGAGGTTGGTAACAGGACACACATATTTAAGCCAAAATAGCAAAGGCCCAGCAGGCAGAGGGCAGGCAGGCTCAGCAAGTCTCTGTGCTCTCGGGGCCCTGGGGGACTTCACCCTTCTCAGTGCAGCTGGTGAGGTGAGGTGGAAAGAGCCCAGCTTTAGGGTCAGACAGAGCCGGATTCCAATCCTATCTCTGCTCCTGACCTGCCAAGTAGCCTCGGGCATGTGATGGAACTTCCCCTGCCTCACTTTCCTCATCCTGATATGTGGCAGGGGAGGGATGGAGTGCACCTAGTTGAGAGAGACTGGGATTAAAATGATGCTGTGCACATTTAGTGCTGAACACAGAGCCTGGTGCAGAATCAGCCGAGGGTGAACATTTGGGAAGCATAGAAAGCACATATCTTGGGGAGACTGCCTGGATGTTGGTTTTATCAGGCCCAGACAGGCAAATTCATGTTAATCAGCACAAAAATGAGATAAGGCTAAACCTGGAACGCCAGTACACCAATTTGCAGGGCATGGGAAGCTCAGAACCACAGGCTTCTTCATGACTGGCTCTCCATGGGGAAACACCTGAGTGAGACTGGGGATAGTGGAAGACCAGGGATGGAGGGATTGGCATACACCTTCGTCCCACACAAGAAGAGTTAACTGGGCCCAGCAACAGGGTTCAAGCAAACCGAGGCATGATTGTTACTGTAAGGGTTATTTCCTGGGTTTAAATAATCAGTCATCTATGGCTGCATCTATGGCTGACTGTAATCCATAAAGAAGATTACATCTACAATCAACAAAGGAGATTGCATCTACAATCAGCAAAGGAGCTTGCCTTCAGCAATGCGTGAAGTCTCATCCAATCAGTTGAAGGCCTTAAAGGAAGAATTGATGATTTCAGCAGTCAGAAGGAAGAATTTCCACCTCTACTTCAGCCAGTCAGCTTGCCCAACTTGCAGCCTGGCCTGTAGAATCTGGATTTGCCAATCTCCATCCTCAATTCCTATAATAAATCTCATAATACTGACCTACATTTATGTATATGCATTTCCTGTCAGTTCTGTTTCTCTGGACAGCCTTGACTAACACAGTGGTCATGGAATCAGAATAAGGAGGCCTGGCAGAACGGAGTGCTAAATAGTCCCATCTTACCATCATGATGGCCTCATCCCCAGAACGAGAATCTTCCAGTTCTCCTGACTGTGAAGCTCCCTGTAGCATCAGGAATCCTCCATTGCCCCTGTACCCAGCTCTCCCCTGGGATGCCTTCACCCCATCCTCGGGACAGGGGGGGACTCAGAGTCCACAGCCTCAGGCTCCCCCCGGTGCTCCTGCCCACACTTCCTCCAATGACTCTTCCTTCACACACCTCAGGACTGAGGAGCCCTCTTCCTAACAGCGACAGAGTCTCTA
>PVIY010033322.1:0-14427 GCA_004026745.1 Myrmecophaga tridactyla | reverse complement strand
ATCGGGGGTCGGCCAACGTTCAGTGGTCTGGGGGAAGAGGAGACTCCTTTTTTTTAAAATATGTTATTGGCAAATCTTCTCACACATACATTCCATACATGCTGTACAATCAATGGCTCACAATATCATCCCATACTTGTGTATTCATCACCATGGTCATTTTTGTTTTGTTTCGTTTTGTTTTCAAAGACAGAAAGAGTTTATTACATGTACTAGGAGAGCAGGCAGCCTAATGGCCCAAAATCTGTCTCCCTGAATGTAGGGGATTCAAGGTTTTTAAGGATTGTAGCAAGGGGAGATGAGGTTATTTCAAATACCATGATAATTTTTTAGAGCATTTGCATCACTCCAGAAAAAGAAATGAAAAGAAAAAACTCTTACATCCCATACCCCTTACCCCTCCCTCTCATTGACCCACTAGTATTTTCATCTACCCAATTTATTTTACCCCTTATCCTCCCCCATTATTTATTTATTTATTATCCATTTGTTTACTCATCTGTCCATAACCTGGAATAAAGGAGCATCAGATAAGGTTTTCATAATCACACAGTCTCATTGTAAAAGTTACATCTTTATACAATCATCTTCAAGAATCAACACAGCTCAACACTGGAACACAGCTCAACAGTTTCAGGTACTTCCCTCCAGACACTCCAATATACCATAAACTAAAAATGGGTATCTGTGTAATGCATAAGAATAACCTCCAGGATAACCTCTCAACTCTGTTTGAAATCTTGCAGCCACTGAAAGTTTATTTTGTCTCCTTTCTCTTTTCCCCCTTTTGGTCAAGAAGGCTTTCTCAATCCCTTGATGCAAGTTCCCAGCTCATCCCGGGAGTTCTGTCCCACATTGCCAGAGAGATTTACTCACCCCTGGGAGTCATGTCCCACCTGGGTGGTGGTGGTGAGTTGGGGGCAGGGACAGTGTATGCACCTGCTGAGTTGGCTTAGAAAGAGAGGACACATTTGAGCAACAAAAGAGGTTCTCTGGGGGCAGGGATGACTCTTAGGCCTAATTTTAAGTAGGCTTAGCCTATCCTTTGCAGGAATAAATTTCACAGGAGCGAACCCCAAGACTGAGGGCCCAGCCCATGATTTGTTTGTCCCCACTGCTTGCGAGAATATCAGAAATTCTCCAAATGGGGAAATTAAATATTTCCTCCTTTCTCCCCAGTCCCCAAATGGGACTTTGCAAATACTTCTTTATTCACTGCTTAAATTACTCTGGCATATATCAGAGCATCACACTAACCTGGACAAACCAACAAAATTTCATGCCCTATTCAAGATTCTATGGTGTTCAACTAAACTGACCATACAAGTTAAATTAGGTAATATGCTACATAAAATATAAATTTTGCACCAAATCTCTCCCTTTGGTTTCACATAAAGGTTGAAGTTTTAAAATATGGACCATATTATCCTTTATCCTGTATTCTGATTTACCTTGGTCCTATTCAGATCAGCTACATTCATATCTCTTCTTGAAGTCTGATCCCTTTTTCAACTTCTTCAACAGTTCCTGTATGGGGTGCTGCTGATTTTCATAGCTTCAGAGCTCTAACTCTGAGTCTCAGAATTTAGAAATAACAGTGACAAATGAATCTATGTGACTGCTGTAAGAGCCTACAGTTTTTTACTATAGGTCCCAACCTGATAACTCATGATCTCGACTTCAGTTCACTGAGTTTTTATATTATAGTTAGTCCATATAACTGAAGCATGATAATATTTGTCTTTTTGTTCCTCACATTTCATTCAACATACAGTCCTTAAGGTTCATATACCTAGTAGCATACCTCACAGGAAAGGAGAGACTCTTAAACAAAATTTGGTTAACCAGCATTTTGTTCTGACTGATCGGGGGGCCAAGGAATTCAGCTAGCCATTCATGAGTCCAGGAGTGGGAAACTGGAGGGCCTGTTTCCAGCCTTGACACAAGTAAACAAGGGGGGCACATCATGAGTTCAAGTCATATGAGGATGGGGGGTTCTTTGCAGCAAACTGTCTCCTGGGACACAAAGGGTGAGGACATTTCTTCTCTTTTGCCGATTCTCTCTGTTTCCAGGATCATGGGGCTCAGGGGAAATTCAACTTTTCAGGCTGAGAGACCCCTTGGACCTTGTAGAAGGTTGCATTTCAGCCCATGAAGCAAAGAGCCATGAGGTTGGGTCTGAAAAACACCAAAACAGGATCATAAAATAAGAACCACAGCTGTTCAGCCGGGGCCATGTGGGTGCAACTGGCTGGAGCAGGCTGCCAAGACCTTGCTGAGTGAGTACCCACGGGGAAGGTCCAGGGCCAAGGCCATGGGAGGCTGGCGGTGCAGTGAGCTCACCTGCACAGCCTTGGGCCTGGTAGGGTGCCACCCTCACTATCCTCTTCCCAGATGCACAAGATAGAACCCCCACTGCTCCCCAAATCTGCCCCATGGAGAAGAAGGGGGTATTATGCAATTCCGTGCAATGGGTGGCCCTACAAAGACATTTCTGCCTCCAGAGGTGAGGCTGGGACAGGCCCTTTGTGGCATTTGGAAGCAGCCCATAGCTCTGGTCACCCCCAGCTGCTCCCACCAGGGCCACCTGCCACACACCAGAGCTTGGGACAGAGTGTGTTTCCCCTATGGGGTAAAACTGTCAGGAACTCTTTGTCCACCATGTTGTGTGAAGGTCCCAGGTTTGGGCAAGAGGCTGGCCTGGATGAGAATCCTCGGGGGAGTCTTCAACCTGATTTCCTCACGCCCTGAAAGGAGAATTACATT
The DNA here is from genome assembly GCA_004026745.1 of Myrmecophaga tridactyla. Classification (NCBI taxonomy): domain Eukaryota; kingdom Metazoa; phylum Chordata; class Mammalia; order Pilosa; family Myrmecophagidae; genus Myrmecophaga; species Myrmecophaga tridactyla. Next base: position 11,661 of record PVIY010033322.1, on the reverse strand, counting down.
GACGCCTACATGAGGTGGGGAGGCTGGGGGGTTACAGAAGAGCACAGGACATGTGCCGAGAGCAGCACCTGGTACAGAGCAGATTTTGCATAAACATGAGTTCCCCACCGGCTCCTTGTATCACGGGAAACAGAAGGTCAGTGGAGGAGCCTGAAGCATTACACAGGATTCTGCCATCCTCTATGAGCCAAAAGAACCGAGTTCCGCTTCTGGTTCTGATGCAAACTCATTTCACTTCTTCTCTCTTGGTCTGTTTTATTGTCTTCGAAATCAGGGGATTTGATCCAGGTGAGAAATACTAGCATTCAACCTTGCCGATTTCCAGGACCTAGAAAATGTGAGTTGCTTTTCTGAGAAATGGCTGCAAAGTTGCAGTAAATCTTTCCTCCTACTCCCTTCTCCTCTCGGTTCTATCCAAATAGGCGTTTTGCCATTGGATGAGAATTTCTGGATGGGACAGAGCAAATCTGAGGGTGGCTCCTCAGAGTTATTTGCAGAATTTTGTATAACCCCACTGCCATCTGGAAAACAGACAGCAGAATCCCTGTTGCACTTTCAACCTTCTGTTTGCAATGGGTCGGCAATAGCACTTCTCTTCTCTTCTTCTCTTCTCTTTCTTTCTTTCTTTCTTTCTCTCTCTCCCATTAAGATACTCAGCCATTCTCAGGCATCATGAGGCCCAGATGCAGAATTTCTGACCCCAATGTGGGCTTCCCAGAGCAGGTGTGGGACCTGAGCTGCCCCAGGGAAGCCGGCCAGCTGCACGCCGGCGTGGACAGCCCAGCCTATTGTTTGAGGTGCTAGAGTTCTCTGGCCTTGAAAGAGCATATGGCCAGCAAGAATTAAACTCCAGTTTCCTGCCAAATGATTAAAATTCTAAGTGAAAAACATTACTAAGAATCAAAGGGAGTGGGGCAAAATGCATCCTTAAATAACCTCCCTACCCCAGGCTACACCTACAATACCTTCTCACCCTGAACTCCTGGTAGCAGCATCAACTTCAGGAAAGGGGCAGAAACACCAGGACTTTCCCACTCCTACAAAGACCAGGACTTTCATGGAGGAAATTTTTTTCCTGGACAACTATTCCAAAAATGTAAGGAGAGGTAATATTTTCTTTATAAACAAAAATGTGCCTCCAAGACTTTGAGCTATGATGATGCACCTGCAAAGCAGAGTCACCAATACACTGAGAAAATCTGAAAGCTCAAAATAAATGTCTTTAGACACCCTCCCAGAAGGCCTGTTCCAAGAGCTGGTTCCAAGTGCATTTTAAATGATCCCATTAATTGGGGTCTCCCCAACTACCAGACTGTGGACAAAACCTTCATTGGCCCTCCCCACATTTCCAGGAGAGCAGGGTGGGCATTAAGCTGTCCTCCAGGCCCTTCTTCCTCCTGCTGGAGGGATACAGGCAATGATAAGACCCTTAAGATATGGCAGAGAGAAATTTTGCCCCTAAACTGGTCTTCAGTTTATGGTCTGTATCCGCCTTCCACATACAAGCCCTGCAGCAGTTAACTCATCGAGCCAACTCAGACTTGGATTCTGTAATTTCTACACACACACGCACACATGCAATGCACACGCACGCACGCAAGCGCACACAACCACCCCACTCACACCCACGCATGTGTGTGTTAATAGCTTTGTATGGCATCACTGGAAGCAGGGAGGGCATGTGGGGTGGAGACTGCTACCTGCCCACCACAGTTGGCTCTTCCTCTGGCACACAGACTACATTTCCCAGCCTCCCTTGAGCTGGGTTTGGCCACACAACTTGAGTTCTAGCCAAGGGAAGAGGAGCAGAGAGTGGGCTGTGGTCTATCCATACAATGGAATACTGCTCAGCGATAAAAAGGAATGAACCATGCACACAAGGCCCCTTATTATCAGACAAAGGCCGTGGATTCTTTCGCCTGATGCATTTGAGGACCAATTCCTGAGACACAGGGATTTCAAAGAGATAAAGAGTTTATTATTAGGCACATGGTAGGAGAGCAGATGGCCTAGCGGCCCAAAGTCTGTCTCCCTGAACTGCAGTAATTCTGATAGTTTTATTAGAGAAAAGATGGGCAGGGTTTAGGATATGTGCTCAGTGGCCCCAGATGGTGTAATTAGGGGTGAGCTAATTATTGAGCATATGCAGATTGATTACATATTTAGTCACAGAACGAATGTAAGAAAATGGTGGGATGAGGTATAGGTGACTGATAGGTTAAAGTGTGAGCTACTGTGCATGTCAGGTGGCACATTTTGGTTAGATCCAGTCTGAGTCATCAAGATAACTTTGGATCTGGTGTGGGTTCGTTCAGGTCTGACCTTAAACCCTTCATTAATAACATTAGGGGCTGTCTTGAGTGATCACAAGATTCTAACGTTGAAAAACTGAATAACTGGGCACAAGTGAAGGTGAGTCACAGGGATTTTGCAATCACAGGGACAGAAGATAAAGGCCACACAGTCGTGATCAGAGACCAAGGCAGCTGGATTACAGTTTAGAGATTCCAGGTATTTCCCTACGTCTACTCCAATATACCAGAAAGCAAAAAGGAATAACTATGAAATGATTCAGTAATCAAAATCATCCCTTAAATCCTGATTTCTCGGGTACACCCTCAGCTCAAAACATTGTGCTCTGCGAAAGAAGCCAAATGCAGTAGATCACTTGTCATACATGATCCCTTCAGGGGATCTACAGAGAGAAGAGAGTAGATCACAGGAGGCCTAGGCCTGGGGTCAGGGGTTCATTGTAAATAAGCTCGGGAATCTGGGGGGTTGGGGATGGAATGTTCTAAATGGGTTTATGGTGATGGTCCCACCCCTTGGTGGAATTTGCTTGAAATAGGTGAATTTTATGGTACATAAAACATGCCTCAATGAAGTTATCAGAAAAAAAGCGCCTGTGCTGCTCCCGGACCTGACCTGTAGGACCTCCCACCCCAGGGCCTTCCCCTTCCCACCGGCCCCGGCCCCCACCTCCCACCAGTGGGTAGCAAAGGAAAATGCCCTTGTGTTGAGCCCTGGCTTCTTTGGATTTCTTTGTCGTGGCCAATAGCTTCCACCAACTCAGATGCTTCTGTGGCAACGGCACATATTTCAAATTGAATCGTAGGCATTCTGCTTCTTTTTTCATTTATTTTTCTTTCTTTTTCTTTTTCTTTTTAGCAGTTGGCTCTTTAAGAGTCTTTTGGCCACACACCCTAGGATATTTTTCCTTTTTCAGCTTCCCCTCTCTTCCTCTCCATCTGCTCAGCTCTCTGCTTTACCCCTCCCTCTTGAATTGCCCTCAGGAATTCCCTAGTCTTTTCTCTCTATCATGCAGAACAGAACTATCTGTAGATAGCCAAGCACCAAGGATGGTCTTCAGGGCAGCTTTGGGAGAAAGGTGCGAGACTCTCCCCTGCAAGGTGCTGAGGGTGGGCTGCCAAGCTGAGGGGCAGGGGACCTGGGAAGCTAATAAGGTCAGGCTCTAGTAAACTCCGCTGGAGGCTCCCAGGCAGAGCTAAGGCTGCTGGGCCTCAGGCACTAACCAGGGAAGGGCTGCCTGGCGAGGTGATCCGTCCTGGACATGCTGGAGACACAAACATTATTCCATCTCGAGCATCCAAATTATTCTGCTTTTTCAGAGCCAAGGTGCAGTGTGGGTGGCGGGACTCAATAACATCCTTTGAGTCATAAAAGAGTAAAGGTATTGAAACTAGCATGGAAGAGCCACTGGAACAAAGAAATGCCTTGAAGTGTGCATATTATCTGCAACAAAGCGAAATGATTTCTCGAGCATCATTGAAACCGTGAAAGAGGAAAATCCTGGAAAGTTTCCGCGGCATAAGCAATAACAAATGGAGGCTAATTTTACAAGCCCCATTGTTATTCATTGAAGGTGTTTACAATGGCAAGGCATTTTCTTCATTCTGTGCCCATGTGAGCTGCTGGGCAGACGACCAGCGACCAGCACAAATCACTGCCTTCCTCTTCTTTCTCCCCGGCCACATCTCCTCTAGATTACATCACCTTCCCCCTGCCTTTCCTGCCTCCTCTCTCTCCTCCTGCAATCCTTTTTTTCCACAGCCAGTGTGATTTTTAACCCACGTTTCTAGCCACAGCAACCCTTTTAAAACTCTTCGAAGGCTTCCTATTGCCCTGAGGTCAAGCTCATTTTCCTTGGTGGGACAGGGTCGTTCTGTTCAGTTATTTATTCAGGTCATGCTCTGCACAGGTTTGGAGATGCTCCTAGGATGCTGCAGTACACAGTCCACACATCTGTCCTCCACAGGCTTTCTCTTTAAATATTTTTATTGAGAAATCTTCATATACATGCAGTCCATACATGGTGTACAATCAACAACTCACAATTTCATCACATATTTGTGTATTCATCACCATGATCATTTTAGAACATTTCTATCACCCTAGAAAAAGGAGTAAAAAGAAAAAAGAAAGAACTCATACATCCCATACCCATTACCCCACCCTCTAATTGACCACCAGTATTTCAATCTATCCAATTTTTTACCTTTGTCTCCCCTCGATTATTTATTTTTATCCTAATTTTTTTCACTCATCTGTCCATACCCTGGATAAAAGGAGCATCAGACACAAGGTTTTCACAATCACACAGTCACATTGTAAAAGCTGTATCATTATACAATATTCTTCAAGAACCAAGCTACTGGAACACAGCTCAACAGTTTCAGGTACATCCCTCCAGCCACTCCAATACACCACAAACTAAAAATAATTATCTATATAATGCATAAGAATAATCTCCAAGACAACCTCTTGACTCTGTTTGAAATCTCTCAAGCCACTGACGCTTTATTTTGTCTCATTTCTCTCTTCCCCCTTTTGGTTAAGAAGACTCTCTCATCCCATGATGCCAGGTCCAGGCTTATTCAGGAGTTCTGTCCCATGTTGCCAGGGAGATTTACACCCCTTGGAGTCATGTCCCATTGGGGGGTGGAGGGGAGGGCAGTGAATTCACCTGCCAAGTTGGCTTAGAGAAAGAGACTACATCTAATCAATAAAAGAGGCTCTCTGGGGGTGACTCTTAGGCATAATTATCAGTAGGCTTAGATTCTCCTTTGCAGGAATAAGTTTCACAGGGCTGAACCCTAAGATTGAGGGCTTTATTCATTGCCCAAATTACTCTGGAATACATTGGGGCTTCACCCTAAGCTAGACAAACCAACAAAATCTCACACCGTATTCAAGATTCCATGTACTTATCATGTTCAACTGAACTGACCATACAAGTTAAATTAGGTAATGCACTACCTAAAATATAAATTTTCCACCAAATAAACATCTCTCCCTTTGGTCTCATTCAGAAGTTGACGTTTTAAAATATGGAAGATATCATCCTTTACCCTGCATTCAGATTAACCTTAGTCCTATCCAGATCAGCTTCATTCATATCTCTACTCAACATCTGATCCCTTTTTCAACTTTTTAAACAGTTCCCATATGAGGTACTGCTGACTTTCACAGCTTCAGAGCTCTAACTCTGACTCTTAAATACCTGAAGTTTCTGGGAATGACCAGGTTATATACAAACAGCTCAGTATCTCAAAATTTAGGAATAACAGTTACAACTCCTGAATATATGTGACTGCTGTGAGAGCTTACAGTCTACAACACTTTACAATAGGCCCCACACTGATAACCCATTCTCTCAACTTCAGGACACCAAGTTTGTACATTACAGTTAGTTCATATGATTGAGGCATGATAATGTGTCTTTTTATTTCTTCCATTTCATTAAACATACAGTCCTTAAGGTGCACTCACTTAGTTGCATGTCTCACAACCTCACTGCTTCTTGCAGCCACTCAGTAGTCCATTGTATATATAAACCGCAGTTCCTCCTTCCTTCCCTCAGTCATTGCACCTTTAGGCCACCTCCATCCATTGTGAATCCTGAACACTGCCACCATAAACACCAGTGTACAAATATCCATTTGTGTCCCCACACTCAGTGCCTCCAGGTATATACTGAGCAATGGGGTTTCAGGATCCTATGGCAGCCCCACCCCTAGCCTCCTGTGGGACCACCACACTACTCTCCAAGGGGCTGCACCTCTCAGTTTCCCTACTCACAGTGAATAGGTACATCTCTTTCTCCATATTTGCTCTAGTGCTTCTTTCTCTCTGTTCATTTTTAAATAGTTTTATTTATACATCATACAATCCAACCTAAGTAAGTAAACATGCCTTCGCCACTGTGCCGGTTTGAAAGGATGTATGTACCCTAGAAAAGCCATGTTTTAATCCTAATCCCATTTTGTAAAGGCAGGCACTTCTTCTAATCCCTATTCAGCACTGTATGTTGGAAACTTTAATTAGATTATTTCTGTGGAGATGTGACTCACTCAAGAGTGGGAGTTAAACTGGATTGGAAAAGAAAAAAAAGAGGAAACATTTTGGAGAAAGCTGGAGATTCAGAGAGAGCAGAGGAAAAGGAAGAGAGAGAAAGCCATGAGATTCTGAGAGAGCAGAGAACACCGCAGCACCACGAAGCAGAGTCCACCAGCCAGTGACGTAAGGAGATGAAGAAGGAAAATGCCTCCAGGGAGCTTCATGAAACAAGAAGCCAGGAGAGGAAGCTAGCAGATGACTCCGTGCTTGCCATGTGCCTTTCTAGCTGAGAGAGAATCCCTGACCATGTTTGCCATGTGCCTTCTCACTTGAGAGAGAAACCCTGAGCTTTATCGGCCTTCTTGAACCAAGGTATCTTTCCCTGGATGCCTTAGATTGGACATTTCTATAGACTTATTTTAATTAGGACACTTTCTTGGCCTTAGAACTGCAAACTAGCAACTTATTAAATTTCCCTTTTTAAAAGCCGCTCTGTTTCTGGTATATTGCATTCTGGCAGCTAGCAAACTAGAACAGCCACCATAATCTATATGAAGACATTTCCTTTTTTTCCACAGAGAATTCATACCCTTACCCCATAACCCCCACTTGTTGACATTTAGTTTTGGCGTAATGCCTTTGTTACATTCAGTGGAAGCATATTACAACATTACTGTTGACTATAGACCCTACTGTCCACTGATTGTAACTATTCCTGTATACCATCCCATTTTCAACACCTTGCAATAATGACATATATTAATTCTCCCTCATGCAAAATCATTTTTATATTTGCATATATAAAATCACCATCATTGTCCACGCTAGGCATTCCCAAATTATACTGTCTCAGTCTTTATCCTCTGTCTTTCCTTCTGGTTTCATACGTGCCCCTAGCCCTTCTCCCTCAATCATACTCACATTCAGCTTCATTCAGTGTACTTGTATTATTGAGCTACAATCAGCTAGTATTGTGCTATCCATTTCTGAATTTTTACAATCAGTCCTGCTGCACAATCTGTATTCCTTCAGCACCAATTGTCCAATCTCTATCCTATTTCTATCTCTTGGTGACCTGTGTTCTTAACTTTAACTCTCCAAGTTTAGTCATTAATGTGAGTTCATATTAGTGAGACCATGCAGTATTTGTCCTTTTGCTTCTAATTTCATTCAGCATAATGTTCTCAGGGTTCATCAGTATTGTTACATGCTTTGTGACTTTATTCCATTATAGCTGCATAGTATACATCATGTGTATATACCACAGCTTGTTTAGCCATTCATCTGTTGATGGATATTTGGGCTGTTTCCATCTCTTGGCAATTGTAAATAATGCTGCTATAAACACCAGCGTGCAGATGTCCATTTGTTCCCTTGCCTTCAATGCCTTTGAATATATACCTAATAGTGGGATAGCTGGATCATACGGGAATTCTATACTTAGCTTTCTGAGGAATTGTCAAACTGCCTTTCAGAGTAGTTGTACCATTTTACATTTCCACCAAAAGTGGATAAATGTGCCTCTTTCTCCACAACCTCTCCAGCACTTGTTGTTTCTCTTTTTTTGATCATGACCATTCTGGTGGGTGTGAGATGATATCTCATGATAGTTTTGATTTGCTTTCCCTAATAGCCAGTGAAGTTGAGCATCTTTTCATGTGCCTTTTGGCCATTTGTATTTCCTTTTCTGAAAAGTGTCTGTTCATGTCTTTTGCCCATCTTTTAACTGGGTTGTCTTTTTGTTGTTGAGTTGAAGAATCTTTTTATATATTCTGGATACTAAACTCTTTCCTGATATGTGCTTTCCAAATATTGTCTCCCATTGCATAGGCTGCCTTTTTTTCTTTGCTGACAAAGTTTTTTGATGCACAAAAATGTTTGATTTTGAGGAGATCCCATTTATCTATTTCTTTTTTCAATACTTGTGCTTTGGGTGTAAGGCTTCAGGAAACCACATCCCATTACAATATTTATAAGATATTTCCCTACATTTTCTTCTAAAAGTTTTTTGGTCTTGGCTCTAATGTTTAGGTCTTTGATCCATTCTGAGTTAATCTTGTATAGGGTGTGAGATACGGATCTTCTTTCATTCTTTTGCATATGGATATCCAGTTCTCAAAGCACCATTTATTGAAGAGGCTGCTCTGCCCCAGTTGGATTGGCTTGACCAACTTATCAAAGATCAATTGTCCATAGATGAGAAGGTCTATCTCTGAACACTCAATTCAATATCTATCTTTATGCCAGTACCATGCTGCTTTGACCACTGTAGCTTTGCAGTATGCTTTAAAATCAGGTCATGTGAGACCTCCCACTTCATTTTTCTTTCTCAAGATATTTTTAGCTAATTAGGGCAGAGTCACAGATGATGGCACATCAGCCAGGAGAAGGGCCAAGTGGAAAAGCTGAGGGAAGCCAGAGGGAAACTGAGACCAGATCAAGGCAAGGCATACATCAGTCCCAGGAAACTGGAAGAGCGATGGCAGATTAGATTATTGCTGAAAAATACTGCTCCCCACACTCTCACCTCCACCAGGCCTTTCCCGGACCATGCTTAGGATCCCACTGGCTGGCATGAAGCTATGCTAATCTGACCTCATGTAAGTGCTTTGTATGTGTAAGGGGGCACTGGGGGTGGCAGGAACTAACATGGCAGGCCCGACACTGGCACCACAAGCCAGTGGGAAATCATGCAGGCCTAGGTTTGGGTTCAGCAAGACTCTTATAATATAAAGCTATATTAGTTGGGCTCAAAGGCCCAAAGGACCGTGGGAAAAGTTGCAACTGAACCCCCTTGAGGTTAGGTACAGAGCTACAGCTGGGCTGAGACTCAATATCCTCTTCCAAGGTCCACATGCTCAGCCCTGAGTGCTCAGCTCCCATGCACTGGCAGTGAGGAAAGTGCCCTGAGCAGCCGTCTCTGAGCATCTTGGTTTACCTGTAAGAACTAATCAAGCTGCCTGATCACTGAGATTAATTGCACATTCACCAAAATCCAGAGAGGATGACTGAACTCTTTCATCCTGCCCAGATGATTAAAATTCTCCGGACAGGTCTTTAATGCAAAAGGTCAAATAACTGGATTCTTTCCAAAGGCGAAACTGTTTCCTTCTGGACCCACACAGTGAACACAAACTCGAAAGGCTCTGCTGGGGGACTAACAACCTTGGGTGGCCTGGGCTGGGGACAGCTCACCCGGGATGATGGTGACAACCTCACCGTGTTAGGTGAGCTCCTTCGTCAAAAAAAAATGAAATTGCTGAGCTTAAAAACTTTCTGTTCTCTACTGCATTTCTAAATCTTCTTTTCTTGGGCTTCTTTGTTTTTTTTCTTAGATGAGAAACAGACCACGATGGAGGCATTTGGTTACATATATTAAATGCAGACTAAGACCCAGAGAAAACACAGGAAAAGGCCAACAGAACACGCTCTTGTGCCTGGGCGTTCACATACATATGCATTAGCTCATGGTTCTTTCAAATAAACTGGTTTCTAGAGTCCTCTATTGTGCAGATCGGGAAGTATTGTCCAAGGGCTTTCTCAAGTAAGGGTAAATGGCAGCTCTTTTCTCTGACATGGTCCTTCCTTGCATTCTCCTTTCTACCCTCTCCTTTCTATATGAATTGACCAGTTTTCCCTTTTGGTGTTTTGTCACTCGCCAGCTGGAGGGACAAAAAGATCCGTCTTTAAATATGTCATAAATAAGCAGATGAGTGTACTGGTTGAACGCAAAGGATGTGGAGTTAAAAATACCCAGTTCCTGCTGGGCAGGTGAGACTTCACCTCTCTAAGCCTCTTTTTTTCACATCTATAAAATGGGGATAAGAATATGAGGACTGAATGAGATAATGCCCGTGGAGGGATCTGAAGAGTGCCTGGCTAAGCATGTAACACGATAGTGTACCTCACACATTGTGTATATGAATCACTTACATCACTCTATCACTTATCCCAGACAACCCAGCTTCCCAGGCTGGAAGTGATCTTGGAAATCATCTAACTCATCACCCATCTTACAGCGAGACTGACCTCGCTGAGGGGGGCTCGCTATAGGGTCCCGGGCAGGGCAGCTAATCTCAATGTGAACCTGTTACATGCCACGCCCTAGATGGGCTCTTACCTCCCACCAGGGCCCCATGGTCTGGCGCCCGTTGGTCCTCCTGCCTGCCGCACTGCTCCAGGGACCTGGCACCAGCCCAAGCTTGCTCGGCTTTGTTTCTGCCTCTAGGATGCAGCCCTGAGCCCACCACCTTAGTCCCTTTGTGGTACAGTGAATCACACACCAACCAAAGCAATGTTCTTAATCTTAATGCCTGTTCCTATTTAATATTTGTAAATATCTTTGAATACCTGAAGGTGAGGCAGGGTGTGGAGTTATTTGTGAATAGGACCTTTGAAGATCCCATGGAGGTGTGGCCCAACTGACTCACAGTGAGTCTTCATCTGTGTTGCTGGAGGCCTTATTAAGAAACCAGAAGTTGGAGGAAGCCCCAGGAGGAGACCCAGGACAAGCCATGTGATGGAGCCAGAGAAGCAACTCAAGGAACCCCAGGATGGTGGCAAGCCAGCAACAGAACACTACAGATTCCCAGACAAAGTGTGATCTTGCCGATGTCTTGATTTGGAACTTTGGCCTTTGAAACTGTGACTCAACAGAGCCTTGCTGTTTAAGCCAGCCCACTGTGTGGTATTTGTCACATCAGCCTTGTAGACTAAGACACCCTCTCTCTACATTAGTTTGGACACTGTGGGTCTCTGTGGCAGTAACAAAACCCCTCCACCACCATCACCACTGAGCTAGCAGAAGGAGGAATGCAGCATAGAGAACAGGATGGTCTGGCAGTGCCAAGGACATTGGAAGGACTGTGAGCCTGAATTGAGTGTGCCCTCAGGGACCCAGGACCTCTGATTCTCTTGGTCCATCTATACCATTATTCCAAGGGACTCCAGACATGGTGCCAAGTGTTTTCGGAATCTTCTCTTTGATTTTCCCACCACTCAATGAAGTAGGTAGACTTGGCTCCATTTCACAGATTGGAAACTGAGGCACAGAGCAGATGCTAGATTGCCCAGGCTCACACAACCCATCAGTCAGGGAGCTGGGATTGGGACCAAGCAATCTGAAATTATCTCACCCCAATTGGCCCAGTTAGGGCCTGTGCCCCCAGCCTGGGACCAAACAGTTACGGCCAGGCCAGGGAGACACAAGGCTGCTACAGTTACCACCAAGGGCAGGGTGGGCTCTTTCCAGAGAACTCAGAAAAGACCCAGTGTGCACCATCCATCATCACCCTCTGAGACCCA
>PVIY010033321.1:0-28186 GCA_004026745.1 Myrmecophaga tridactyla | reverse complement strand
TCCCTGTTTGACCTTTTTCGATTGAGTAAATAAACCAGTGGTGATATTAAAATAATAGATTTCCCTGTTTGACCTTCTTCAACTCAGTAAATAAACCAATGGTGATATTAGCACTGAGAGTTATTTATTAAATGTTAGCAAATCACTTTTCCAAAGATGATTTATTTATGTGAGGTGTATTTATTGTCAGCAAATAACTGCAAAAAAGCATATGCAAAACTGAAATAAATAGTTAGGAAACTTGGATTTTAGTATCAATTCTGACAATCTTTACCCATAATAGTTCATTTTGAGTCATTGTTGACTATTCACGTTTCTATCATTGAGATACTAAAAATATAGTGGGAAGGGTTAGGAACAAGTACACAGTAATATGATACAGGGATGTGTAAGTATGTAATGGACTATGGAGATACAGATATGAAACTATTCATTTTATCTAGAATGATTAGAAAAAGCATCAGAGAGGAGAAAACCTTTAGCCCAGACTTCTGTTAGATAGAAATTGCACAGTTGAACGAAAGGAGAAAGGGTACTATTTCCAGGCAGGGGAGTCAGCCTGATCAAAGACAGGATGGACAAGGGAATGAATGGTGAGGAGGCTGAGGGATGGGTATAGATAGATACAAATCCAGGTACAAATGAAGATATGGTCAAAGATAGATGATATGGGGAAAGCTTTACCTAATGTGAAAGACTTCAACATTGGGGCCAGTGGTTTTCAAACTTTATTGTCATAAATTCACCCAGGGAGCAATGAAATGCAGGTTTGGGGGTCTTGTCCTATGATATTTACATTCAGAACATCCAAAATTGGGGCCCAGGAATCTTAACACAGAATTTTAAAATATTTTATGCTTGTTGTTTAACATTATTTAGGGCTTCATTTTCTCTGTAACTTAGCAACACATTTACTTAAATGATTTATTCTGTGATATTGACTCTAAAATGTGGGTATATACTTAATGTATAAACTGAGGGCTACGCTATTATATAGATTGGACTCAAGACACTGTAGCTTCAAATCATTTTATTAATTTTTCTTAACTGAGGATAGAAAGTTACATCAAAATTCACCCATCTCAGAAATTAATTTTCCATAAAGCCAGACACTGTATTCAAACCATAAATTTGTAGACAGAAACAAGGAACTTCAAAGGTTCTATTAAATAATTAAGGAAATTGAGGTTGGATAATCCAGAACATGTTTCTTGATATTGAAGAGAATAGGTTACAGAAGAGGGAAATTTGGCATTTAGTTAGAATCTCTTTCAAAGGAACTGCAAGGTGAAGTTTATAAACAGATTATGGCTACCTACAACATTGAAGTAATGTATAGAAAATATAATAAAAAATCCTACCAAAATCCTACCACATCCCAGTGAATGATCCATTTTTACCTATTAACAATACATGCATTTATCTGATACCGCAACTCCTTAAATATTTAATATATTCTTATTTAAAATATCAGATTAGTGTTTACCACATCCCCAGGAAATAATTATAAAGAGTATGTCCTCATTCTCTGTTCAGAGTCTAAGATAAAGCACAGATAATTGTTATTTAAATTACTTTGAGGGTATATAGATTTTCCTTACATTAATTCAAGAGTCTCAGCAAGTCCAAATTCATCATTGGTTTTCAGAAATTTTACTCTCATACACATATGAAGCTTTTTGAACAAAATAATTTTCGAATCATAAAACTCTACTGATTCCTCTCTTTGCAGAGCTGTTAATAATAATAATCTATTCCTACACATTTTAAAGGTAAGGCCAAGAAATACAACAAAATAAAAATACACTTGTAAAAGTGATATACCTGGTAATCACAAAAAGTAATTCCCCTGTTGCTGAAATGCCATTCCTAGGTCTTAATTCAGTTGTATTTATTACTTTAGAATTCATGAAATGCTCTCAAGTTCTGCTTTTAACAGAGCAGTCATTTGAATGGCAATAGACATGGGTAAAATTGTTTATGGTTACCTGGTTTTACTAAGATCAGATTTTATAATGTGCTGTAATATATACATATTTAGGTCTTAACATCAAACACTGAATCCATACATTTCTTGAATCCTCCTATATCCAAACTTCTGATTTGTCCACTGCTTATTCATAGAACAGATCATCGAATTATAAGATCAAGTATTCACATACCACATAACAGCTTCCAAGGATCCACAAAGTTTCAATTTATTCATACATATAGCTAGTTTAAGTTTCTTTTCTCCCAGAACGATTGCACTTCCCTCGTTTTTATTGTGCCTCTGCAGCTTCCTGTTGCCTGTGTTATTACAATCTCTATATCATGCGTTGTTACTTATCTGCTTGTCAGTTATTCAGGGGGAATGTCTAAGTGTGATAGAAATATAAGACTTTTTAAATGTAGGTTATGTACAGTTAAATAATTTAATGTACATTTTATAAATTAACTATAAATGGATCCTTTTACCTCTACTGGCATCCAATGCTGATGAGAAGCAAGAGTAGAGAAAGAAATTATTATGGCATTTTAAATCAGGCTGAATATGGGTAGTTTTCTCTGAGTACCCTGTGAGAAAATTCCATGACTTTGACCCTGAGAACCCTTTTGAGGGAGTTACTTTACATTCAATTTGTTCAAGTCAAATTGAAACAAAGGCAACAAGCCTTGGCAGGAATGTCAAGATATAAGACTGCATGTTAATGATGTTTGTCTGCTTTACTACCATAAGTACCACCCAAATAACTGAGAGATATCAAATATCTAAAAATGAAAATGTGATGAACAATACTCAATGTGACATTAGCTGCATTTCCCAAATAATTAGCCATGAATAATTATTTTAATCAAAATTCTTGAGAGAGTCACAGAAAAATCCAGAAGAACATATACAGTAAAGTCACACAATTAGATTTTCACATAGGAAAAGATTTCAAAATTATATTTATTTCAAGCAGTATTTGATACTAACAAAATTCCAAGATAGAAGTTGAACTATCTGTTGGAGTTCATTTCATTAGAAATCATTTTATTGACCACAATTGCAATAATCAATAATAATGAGTGATGATGAAAGAAACACGAATATAGATAGGCATTAATGCAAATTTACATTATTTTTTCTTTATGTAGTAGAACTAGACTGGATAGCTGCTATTCTTTTATAAGTGAAAACTTCCAAGGAAATCCAAATAAGAGATTATAAATGAATTAATACAGTCTATCTTTATTCTTGTAGAACAAATACTACAGTGACAATACAGACTTACTGCAATGTTCTCATACAAACTCTAGTACATGATGAGCTATACAATTTGTAGAAGTTGTCCATGATCAGTGTATTCTCCAGTAGGTTCTTCCTCTTACAGAAAACAAAATAGATGTTAAATTCAGTATCTAGACCTTGTTTACTATTTTATAATGTTTTGATATTCAGAAACAATAGTTAAAAACAGGCTTCCTTGCTATGAGCTATGTTCAAAAGGAAACCATCAGCACTACCACAGCAACAGCAGAGGTAAATAATGGGGTGAGGGATAAGAGTCAAGAGGAGGTTTAGATTTCCTATTTGGTGAGGGTGTGTTTATTGGTTTTCTGTCTCTTGGGAACAATGAAATGATCTAAAATTGAGAATGTTGATGGACTGTGGACTTTGGGCCCTCAACACGCTGCCCGATGAATGCAGGTGGCGGAAGAATGCACTGATGGAGAAGTAGATTGACAAACGATGGTGTATACTTATGAATGAATGTTGTGCTGCTACAAAAAGGAACAATGTCGTGAGGCATGCAACGATGTGAATGAACATGTGGGACCTTTCGTGAGACAAAATAAGCCAGAAACAAAAGAAACAATGGTATGGTCACCTTTAGAAAATGCTTATAAGAAAACAGGGGTCTAGATTGTAAGCTTTTAGAGCAGACACATTAAATCCGGAGTGGTGATTATTATTTCTGGATTTTGAGAGGCTGTTATATATATTTATATATAACCTGGTATTGAGAGATAAGAATGAAGCCAAACAGGTTGGGGTTAAAAGTAATTCAGAAAAGAATGTCTATATTTTAAAACCACACATACCTTTGAGACCAGTGGAAGAAATGTTTATTTGATCTGGAACTGAAATTTTCTATAGTGCATAATCTAATCCAGCCTATCTGTATAGCTCATCTGAACAATTGAAACACAGGAAGCACAGAATAAGAAAGAGGCCCTTTAATCCTGTATAGATTATTGTAATGCTTGGAAACATCCTAGAGTATATTAAGCAGATAATCAAAAAGAATTGGCAAAGTCCCCTAACAGAGGGGAGAAAGACTATGGAACTATTAAACCTTACCAACAGGGAATCCCCTGATACTGTGTCAAACTTTAAGGATACCTAAATCAATAGCCCTGCCCTCGGTCATGAAGCTTCTTGTTGTGAAGCTTATGTAGGTAGCAGAGAAGCTTAGCCTACCTATAGGCATGCCTAAGAGTTCTGGAGGACTTCTATCATTGCTCAGATGTGGCCTCAGTCTCTCTAAGCCCAACTCTGCAAGTGAAATCATTGCCCTCCCCTCTATGTGGAACATGGCATCCAGGGGTGAACGTCTCCCTGGTGACATGGGAGAGGACTCTCAGGAATGAATCCAGACCAGGCACCATGGGATCAACAACTCCATCCTGACCAAAAGGGGGAAGAGAAGTATAGTTAATAAAGTATCAATGGCAGAGAGAGTTTAAATAGAGTTGAGAGGCTACTCTGGAGGTTGCTTTTTTGCAAATTTCAGGTAGACCTTGCTACCTGTCAAAACCTGCCAACCCCCAACCAGGACCATTCCAGCCAATCCTAAAGAATACCTAGGGCAATATATAAGATTCCACAAGGGTTCCATGCATTAGAGTAACTTTCCAGAAACCTACAACCTCCAGATGGGTCCCTGGTCG
This sequence comes from Myrmecophaga tridactyla, assembly GCA_004026745.1. Taxonomy (NCBI): domain Eukaryota; kingdom Metazoa; phylum Chordata; class Mammalia; order Pilosa; family Myrmecophagidae; genus Myrmecophaga; species Myrmecophaga tridactyla. Next base: position 23,269 of record PVIY010033321.1, on the reverse strand, counting down.
AGATAAGTCCTGAAACCTAGCCCTGCCTCTCCAGAACATCAGATAGTTCCATCTCTATACCCCCTATTAGTGACAGATCCAACATCAAAAAGTTAGAATTGCCATAACCCAAACAACCCCAATGAGAGGTATGGAAAGATCAAAAGTGATGATGGAATTATACATAGAAAATAGGACTTAACAAATGAATATGAATGCTGAATCATTAAATTGATATCTCTTTTAATCTCCAATATTTTAGAGCAGCTAGAAATAAACACCTAAAATTGTGGAATTGTAACCCTGTGGAATTGTGGAATTTCCATGTACATATTGAAATCCATTCAGAAAGTCAACATATTTAGTTCAGACCCTTTCAATGCAAACAAACTTTATGTTTGATATAGATCTACAAGCCAAAAAATAATATAGGAAATATTAGCTAATATTCTGCTTTACAGATGACAACTTCTCTACATTTACATGGAATTCAAGACTGAGGAAGTATCTATTTTAGCAGAAAGAGAGAGACTGTGTGGTATCCAGCAAAAAGTATGGGACTTGGAATTGTAATACCCAGGTTCCAGTTACATCTCAGCCCTGTGTCAGAGACTCAGAGACTTGGTGAGTCATTTGTCTCTGCTTTCTCCCTATGTAGCTAAGGTTAATGGGAAGATCTGCTCTTCTCCCTTCCAGTATTGTTGTGAATATCAAGTTAATCCATGAAAATTGTGGAACTCTATACAACAATATTGGTATCGTTACAACCACCCACAGCAGAATTACCATGGTTATCATCATCACAATAATACAAGAAGAAAGTTAAGTAGTGATTATTTCTAGTACTCCAAGAGGAAATATGTTGACTTTCTGAATGGATATCAATATGCACATGGAAATAATCAACCCCAATGATCAGACTGGGCTGATTTGAAATTGTTCTAGAGACTATGCAGAATTTAAAAAAGCATAGGTAAGCAGCACTAAGCTTTTGGGATTTGATTCTGATTTATTTTAATCTGTTAAACTTCTATGGCATCCCTTCCTTCTGTCTTTCTTTGTTATCTGGCTTCTCAACTAATTTATTCATAATTCTACAAGCTGTTTTCTTTTTCTTTCTTTTTCTTTTTTTAACATCTCAGAAGAGGGTCGAGGGTGAGGAACACAATTCTTGGTGCACGTCCACCTTTTTCTATGGCATTCTTACATTTTCAAGTCCCAGGTCAGATGTAAACTAGAGATTAATTAGTTCAGGTGGCGTATATCAGTCAATGGCTCAAAAGTAGGTAGAATAACTTAGGTACTGCTTGTATTTAGTTATAGGGATACCTTTTGAATTTTGTGGCCATTGATTAGAACTAAACCAATCTATATTTTACAGAATACCTTTTTAAGTGGGAGAGGATTTCAGGAATACTTATTTATTCTTTCTAAGCAAAATTCTAAATCACTGAGACAAAAAATATAGTATCTTCTTAATCCATACTTATAGATTAATATTACCTTAATTGCTGTTGTAACTGAGAAATTAAGATTTAATGGATGATTTCGATTACTGAATCGTTATATAGATATTCCTTTTTGCTTTCTGGTATATTGAAGTAGACAGAGAGAAATACTGGAAATCTCTAAATTGTAATCCAGCTGCCTTGATCTCTGATAATGATTACATAGCCCTTATCTTCTGCCCCTATGATTGTAAAAACCTTGTGACTAACCTTTATTTGTACCTCTTTTTCCAGTTTTTTAACTTTAGGGTCTGGTAATCACTAAAGACAACCCCTAATGTTTATTATTGAAGACTCTTAGGTCAGCCCAGAACTAACCTACCCCAAGTCCAAAGTTATCTTGATAATTGAGACTGGGTCTAACTAAAATGGGTCCACCAAACTTGGGCAATAGCTTAGATTTTAACCTAAAAGTCACCTATACCTCATTATAATGCCAAAACTCACACACATCATCATTTTAAGGCTGCCATTTTCTTACATATGTTCTGTGACTAAGCATTAATCAATCTGCACATGCTCAAAAATTAGACCACCTCTAATTCTATCAGCTGGGGCCACTGTGCTCATTATCCTAAACCCTGCCCATCTTTTAATACTATAAAACTATCAAAATTATTGCAGTTTGGGGAGACAGATTTTGGGCTGATAGGCCATCTGCTGTCCTGCTACATGCCTACCAATAAACTTTTTCTCTCTTTCAAACCCCAGTGCCTCAAGAATTGGTCATTAGAGCAAATCAGGCAAAAGAATCCACAGCCTTTGTTTGGTAGCACTGTTATAGCCCTTATCTTCTGCCCCTATGATTGTAAAAACCTTGTGACTAACCTTTATTTGTACCTCTTTTTCCAGTTTTATGGAAAATCTTAATCAAATAAGATTAGCATAAAGAGAAAGTCAGACTCTTTGATTACCAGCAATCTTTTCATAATTTATAAGGATTTTAACTTGGAGGGTGGGATTTTTTCCCCTTAATTATTTTTTTCTCTATCAGGCTGTTGCCTTTCATTTCTTTGTCCATCATGTAGTATGTCTCAGTAAGAAAAAAATATTCAAGAAGGTAAAATAGTGAAAGGGTCTGAACTAAAAATTGCCAATTTTGGTTAATAATTCAAAAAGGAAATAGTACATGACCATACTATATAATAGTCTTGGTATGTGATATAATTTGTGATTCTGAAGGTTTTGTGTAAATGCTCCTTCTTAGCAGACGTGCAAACATTATTTTTTAACATCATTTCCCTAAACAAAAAGTTCCCCAAAGAGCTCCCATACTGAATATTAATTTGGGTTTGGTAGCCCTTTTTTGCTAAAACAATAAAAACAGAATCAGTTACAATTTTCTTCTGCAGTGAAATTTATATGATTATTTTAGCATTGATCTTCAGGCTCTAAGACCTACCAAGATCAATCTTTCCCAAGGCCTGCAAATGCATTCAAGACTGTTTTTGTTTCATAAATAATTTTGCCAGTATGTTATTTTTATTGTATTTTATTTTGTTTCTTGCCTATAGATTTTTAAATCATGACTTTTATAACACCATATTCATATAAGAAACCTCTTCTTGTCTTGCACTAATGCCTTGTCATATTCCCATATTTCCCTGCATCCTATATTGCTTACTCAGAATTGCTTTTGGGTGATATGATAATAATAGGGTATTCTTGATTGTAATTCATTTTGCTTGCATATCAATCTTGATGTATATGAATTTATTCAAAGAATACTAATCACTGTACTGTATGTCTTTACTCTCTGTCATAAAGAAGCACCTTTATTTGCATATGCATGATTTTCAATAAGATTTGCATAAAGAGAAAGTCAGACTCTTTGATTACTAGCAATCTTTTAATAATTTATAAGGATTTTAACTTGGAGGGTGGGATTTTTTTCCCCTTAATTATTTTTTTCTCTATCAGGCTGTTGCCTTTCATTTCTTTGTCCATCATGTAGTATGCCTCAGTAAGAAAAAAATATTCAAGAAGGTAAAATAGTGAAAGGGTCTGAACTAAAAATTGCCAATTTTGGTTAATAAACTGTCAATTTAGCAATACAGTCAAAACAATTCTCAATCCAGAAAGATTGAACCTAAATTATTTGCTCCTTTAACTCTGATGTCTTTCTATTCTCTATTCACAGATCTTGAAAATTAAATTATAAAAGATCCAATGTTTAACACACAATACACAAAACATTTCCAATCTTGTTTTTTTTAAAGAGGTGGAATAAGGTTATTTAAAAAGTTACAGTGACATCATCAAGAGGTGGCATAAGACATCCCCAGAAATGTTTCCCTTTTGAGATGGGTAAATTAAAGGGCAGTTTTGACTTGCTTGAAACTCTGGAGGATGATAGAGGCTGGAGAAAGACTCAACAAATGTTGACTCAAAGGAAAAAAATTACACTTGTGAAAAAAGAGGGAGGTGAGCAGAACAGGCTTGTCAGTCTGGACCCCTATCTCACAGTCAGTACTGTTTGGTTTAAGAGCCATACAATGGCTGTGCCCCAGCCAGGGCACCTCCTGCCATGGTCTGACCACAGAGTCACCCACAGAAATGACTTAAGATTTCCACACACTTCGGGCTTGAGAACTCAAGGACACCTAGATCCAAGCTGGGGCCCTAGAAGTTGGCACGTAAGTGCATAATGACTGCAAACCAGAGCAACCCACAGCAGAGCTGTCGGCAAGCTGTGTACACTCCCAGCCCAATCCCTAACTGCCTGGTGTATTTGGGCAAAAAAATTGTATGTCTTTGAACATTGATCCCATCTGGCTTTGTGGCTGGGATTCCTATGAAAGTTACCTAACACAGAAAAGCTACGTTCAAAGCGAAAACTGAGCTGCTGTAAGGCAGGGCAAACCCAGAGCTAAGAGCTGGAGTGAAAAATGTGGCCCAGAACATGGGCAAGAAATTGAGCAAATCACTGTCAGTCAGGAGGAAAATTTGTATAGAAACAGAAAGAACAACCCAGAGGAGGAACACATGACAGGAGAATTTCTCCTGAAGAGGAAACTATTGCACATGATAAGGCAGTCTTAAAAGTTACTGTTCATACCCAGGGTCAGAAGCAGTTGCAGTAAGACCTGAGAAAATCTGAACTGTTAAACAAAGCTGCTCTAAAGGTTTGATATAAACTTGATCAAGCATTGTAGAAGAGCCTTAACACACCGCCAATGTACCCTAGGCAAGAAGGAGAAACGGGTTTACAGAGTTAGCACATCAAAACAACCAAATGCCCAGACATCAGCAAAAGATTACATGCCATTCAAATAAAGAGGAAGAGATGTCTTTCATGGAAGCAAATTAAAACTTCAGAGGGAATATATACAGTAGAACAGCTAATCAAAGATGTTCAATAAAATTTTCTGTATCAATTCAAGGAGCTAAAATAAAATATGAAGAGAAATAAACTAAATGTGGATATAGAACTAATGGATATAAAGAAAATAATGCATAAACAAAAAGAATTAGAAAGTTTAAAAGGGAATGTAATAAAGTTTGTGGGGACAAAAACACAATAATAGAGATTAAAAGTATAGTAGAGGTGTTTGACCACAGATTTGAACAAGCAGAGGAAAGTATCAAAAAAACTAACAGGGCAATTGAAATCATACATGTAAGAAGAGCAGATAGAGAAAAGAATGTGAGCAGAGCCTAAGGAAAAACATGATGATACTAACATATGCATTATGGAAGTTCTGGAGGGAGGGGAGAAAGAAAAATGGGCAGAAAGAATATTTGAGGAAATAATGGCCAAAAATTTCCCAAATCTTACAAAAGAAATAAATACACATGTCCAAAAACCACAATGATCTCTAAACAGGATAAACTCTAATATGCCTACTCCAAGACATATACTAATAAAAATGTTGAGTACCAACATTAAAAGAGAAAATTCTGAAAGTAGCAAGAGAAGACCAATTTCTCACATACGAAGGAGTCTCAGTAAGACTAAATGTGATTTCTCAGCAGAAAACAAAACTAAAAGTTGGTTCTTTGACAAGATCCACAAAATTGGCAAACCTTTAACTAGACTGAAAAAGAAAGGAAAAAAGAGAAGACACAAATAAATTAAATTAAATGGGGGACATTACTACCACCTCACAGAAATAAAAAGGGATTATAAGAGAATAGCATCAATAATTGCATACCAGCATATTAGATAATCTAGATGAAATGGACAAATTCCTAGAAGCACACAAACTTCCTACACTGACTCAAGAAGAAATAGAAGGGTGGCTGCCGTGGCTCAGCAGGCAGAGCTCCGACCTGCTGTGCTGGAGGTCTGGAGTTCGATCCCTGGTGCCTCCTGCCCATATGCAAATTAAAAAAAAAAAGAGAAGATCTCAACAGATCAATAACAAGTAGAGATTGAATCAGTAATCAAAAATCTCCCAACAAAGGAAAGCCTGGGACGAAATAGCTTCACAGGTGATTTCTCCCAAACATTCAAAGAATTAACACCAATACTGCTCAAACTCTTCAATAAACTGAAGAGGCAGGGACACTTTTTAATTCATTCTGTGAGACTAGTGTCATACCAATACCAAAGCCAGATAGAGATAGAACAAGAATGGGAAATTACAGATTAATATCCATCAATGAGGTAGATGCAAATATCCTCAGTAAAAGATTAGCAAATCAAATCAAACAGCACATTAAAAGAACTATACACCATGATCAAATGGTATTTAACCCAAGCATGTGAGAAGGGTTTAACATAAGAAAATCAATTAATGTAATCTACCGCATTAATAGAACAAAGGGAAAAAAACATGAGCTTCTTGATTGATGCAGAAGAAGCATTTGACAATATTCAGCACTGCTTGCTGATGAAAAAAAATCAGAAAACAAGAAATAGAGGGAAATTCTTTGACAGAATAAAGGGCATATATGAGAAAAAAAACACAGTCAACATCATACACGATTGTAAAATAATAAAACTTACTCCTTAAGAGCAGGAACAAGACATGATGTCCACTGTCACCACTATTAATCAACATTATACTGAAAATTTTAGTGGGAACAATTAGGCAAGGAAAAAAATAGAAGTCATCAAAATAGGAAAGGAAGAAGTAAAACTCTTTCTTGCTTGCAAAGGACATGTCCTATGTAGACAGACTCCTGAAAAATCCACAACAAAGCTACGAGAGCTAATAAACTAATTCAGCAATCTGACAGGGAAGAAGATCAATACTCAAAAAATGGTACGGTCTCTATACACTAGTAATGAACAATCTAATGAGGAAATCAAGAAAAAAATGTAATTTGCAATAGTAACCAAAGGAATCAAATATCTAGGAGTAAATCGAACCAAGGATGTAAAGGACCTGCACACAGAAAACTTCAAAACATTGCTAAAAGAAATTTAAAAACTGAAATAAATGGAAGGACATTCCATGATTATGGATAGAAAGATGAAATATTATTACGGTATCAATTCTACCCAAAGCAATTTACATATTCAATGCAATCCCAATACAATTTCCAACAATCTTCTTGGCAGAAATGGAGAAGCCAAATATCAAATATATGAAAGGGTAAGGGGTACCAGATGGCCAAAAACTTCTTGAAAGAGAAGAATTAAATTGGAAGACTCACACTTCCAGATATTAAAACTTATTACAAAGCTATAGTTATAACAGCAGCATGTGCATGCACAAGAACAGACATATAGATCAGTGGAATTGAATTGAGAGTTTAGAAATCAACTTTCACACCTATGGTCAATTGAGTTTTGACAAAGGAGCTAAGTCCATTCAAAGAGTAGTCTCTTTAACAAATGATGTTGGGTCTGGTAGTTAGGTTCAGATGTCAGCTTGGGCAGGTGATGGTGCCTAGTTCTGTTGCTATGGATTTGACTCATTAGTTTATGAATCTCATCTATGGCTGATTACATGTGCAGTCTCTAAGGGGAGTGCCTTCTTCAATGAGTGGTGTTTAATTTAATTCATGGGAAGCTTAAAAGAGAGCTCAATGCAGCACAGCCCAAGCAGCTCAGCACACCTCATCTCAGCACTAGCAGCTCAGCCCAGACCTTTGGAGATGCAGAAAGGAATCATCCCAGGGAAAGCTGTTGGAACCCAGAAGCCTGGAGAGAAGGCCAGCAGAGATGGCCTTGTGCCTTCCTGCGTAAGAGAGAACCTCAGATGAAAGTTAGCTGCCTTTCCTCTGAAGAACTATACATTTGTAACTAAATAAATCACCTTTCATTAAAAGCCAATCCATCTCTGGTGTGTTGCATTCTGGCAGCTTTGCCAGACTGGAATACTGGGAAAACTTGATATATGTATGAAGGTGGGCCCCTACCTCTAACTCAAATGGATCAAAAACCCAAATATAAGAACTAAAATTATAAAGACACATTGTTAGGACCTTGTGTTAGGCGGTAGTTCCTTGGGCATTAAAAGCATGAACAACAAAAGAAAAAATAGGTAAAAGGGAATTCATCAAAATTAAGAACTTTTCTACATCAAAGCACTTTTTCAAGAAAATAAAATGACAACCTGCCCAAATGGAAAAAAATATTGGAAAAGTATATATATATATATATAAAAGATTTAATATGCAAAAAATACAAATAACTCTTACAACTCAACAACAAGAACAACCCATTTAAAAATGGGCAAAAGACATGAGTAGGCATTTCTCCAAAGAAGGTATACAAATGGCCATGTATGCTTAACACCATTAGTCATCAGGAAAATGCAAATCAAAACCACAATGACATACCATCCCAGCACCCAATAGAATGGCTACTATTTAAAATAAGTGAAATTATAGCACGTGTTGGAACAGATGTGGAGAAACAGGAGTACTTGTTCATTGTTGGTGTGAATGTAAAATTGTGTGGCCACTGTGAAAAACAGTTTGGTGGTTCCTCAGAAAGCTAAGTATCCACTTTTAGGTATATACTCCAAACAAATGCAAGCAGAGACTCAAACAGATATTTGCACGCAGATGTTCACAGTAGCATCATTCATAATTGCCAAAAGGTGGGAGAAATCCAACTATCCATCAACAGGTAACTGGATGAACAAAACATGTATGTGTGTATATGTGTGTGTGTGTGTGTGTGTACATATATATTTACAATGAAATATTTTTTGGCCTTAAAAGAAATGAAGTTCTGGTGCTACAACATGGATGACACTTGAAGACATAATGTTACATAAAATAAGCCAGACATATGGCTTATTTTATGGTACGATCTCACTTATATGAAATATGCAGAATATACAAATTCATAGAGTTCAGAAATTAGATTACATGTTACAGTAAGCTAAAGCTAATAGCATAATAATAATAATATTGTTTCATCAATTTAAGAAAGTTCCACACTAATGCTGAATACTAGGGAAAACTGTGTATGAGAGGGGAGTATATGGGAACTCTGTTTTCTGCATGATTTTTATTTCTTTCTTTGCATGATTTTTCTTTAAACCTACAATTATTTTAATTTAAAAATGTTAAATGGATACATTTATCACAAAACTTCAAAAAATTGTTACAAAGCAAAGCTTACATTTATCTCAGGAAAAAATTTGACTGAACAGCAAGACTTTTTATTTCAACCCTCTTCTACAATTCTGCCACAATAAGCTTATTCTAAAATTAGTGAAAATCTGAAATCGCTTTCTAATCTACGGAAAATGTTGTGAAGCATCTGTGTTCTTAGACAAGAAATGGGCTAAACCTGATCATTGTGATTGATTTTTATTAGGTTTTCCAACTATGGTTATCAATCTTGACCAGGAGACTGTTTTTGAATATCATGCTGCTAAAAATCCACCTGCTACTTTTTCTCTGTTGATCACCCTAAACCTTTGCAGCTCATATTCTAAACCTCCTCCCAACTACTTCAGTAGAGCCAGTAAATTTCTTTAACCTTTTAACACTCTCCTTTCTCCATTTCTGGATTTTTTGGTATCATTTCTTTTTCATAGTTAACAACTCTGTTTAAATATAACACAAATCAATCTGAATTGTAATAGGATTCAGGAGGTAATAAGACATCTTGTTGAATAGAATCCAAAAGAACTGAAGTAAATAATTAGTAACCTAACCTAATAACACATGGAATTGGTAGGGTTTGTCAAGTTTTTGTTTCCGAGACAATTTTAAAAATCGAATTCACCTTTCCCTCCTTATCTTATTGAGTCTCCCAAATATGCGTGTAGACCCATTTCTAATTTATAGAAATGCTAGGGGTTTTACCACCTATTTAAGTTGCAAGAAATCACCATCACTGCAGCCCTGCTCTGAAAGACGAAAGCCATTATGGATTTGGAGAGATTTTGTGTTATCTCACAAGCACCAGAAGGTAAGTTTTAAGGCGGCTATCTGTCATCCCCATTTTGCACATGAGCAAACTGAGAATTCAGAATGTTAAATAAATCGGGCAAAGCAAGACACCTGGTAAACCAGGGTTGTGAGCCCACAGCTCACTCAGATTGTGAATCACGTGCACTTCACAGGCCCCATCCCACGGAACAGAACAGTAATAGTTATCTGCACATGACTTCTTATCTGATCCTATTAAGTCTGTGAACCGGAAAGGGAAATGTTTATAGACTTTTCCTACATATCAGGAAATTGGTGTCTAGAAAGGCTAACTGAATGGCCCTCAGAAACGCTGTTAGTTTATGAGGGAGTCTCAACCTGAATCCAGGTCCCCTGAGGTGAAAACCACTGTTTTCCATTTTCCTCCCGAGCCTATCACTGTTCCAATGTTCTATGTTTGAAGTGGCGCCCATTTCCAAAGCAATTTTAAATAGCTGATACCTCTGTTCTCAAGTAAGAAACAAACAGAAAAAGATATGCCTCAAGACGCCTTGGTATATTAAAGATGTGAGAGAAAATTGTTCATTTAACTCATTTTAGAAATCACACTGCTTAGGACATTTTGTGATTCTAATTTTTTTGTTCAAAAACTTCATATATAAAGTTAAAAAGAAATGGATGGCTCGTTTCCCGGACCATGCACCCCACCCCCACCCCCCAAAAAAGAAGAAAAAGAAAAGAAAAAGAAATGATGGCAACACTAGACTTGCCTGTAGCGATACTTTATAAAAGATTTGCACCCAGATATTAAAGAAGTGAAGTGATTTTCTCCTGAAAAAAAAAATCACTGAAATGTTTCTGAGATAGTTTATTTTGTGTCTACTCAAATTTCTCTCACAAGGAACTACTTACTTTCTAGTGACTTATCCTAAAGCTTTCCATGTTGGCTGGGAGCTTCTGTTCTGTTATTCTGGACCCGATTAGTCGCGGTTTTAGGGTTTGTTGCTTGAATAAGAATGCAGTAATCGTCTGAGTATAGAAAACTAAAAGAAAAACATACCTCCCCACTGCTTTGGGAACAAATTATTTTTTGAGACTGCCGTTCAGTTTAGCATTGTTGACAGTGTTTTGCATTCACCTTGCTTTTTTCATTAATCATTCTAGAAATATACTATTATTAACTTGCTCATGTCATATAGGTCAAATCAGTTTTTTTTTCTTTGTGGTTGCCACAGAATGTGTTAATATTGCAAGGAATTTATCACATCCAGTTAGATGTGGGGAAAGATAATTGGAGTTTTTAGTAAGAATTTCAGGACAATTATTTTTTCCAGGATATATGAAAAATGGCATATGAAACCAACACTAGGAAATATATTTTGCTATTTTAGTTAGATACATTTTGAGATATCCTAAAATTTCCAAGCTTCAGATGTTTTAAAATCATAAATAAGGTGATTGTAATGACCAGGACACTGTGAGAGTGAAAGAAGGAATTATTAATACTTTTGCTAAGACAAGCAACACGAGATATGCTCACCCTAATTGTTAGGGGCATTGAGAATGTTTCTTTTGTTTGTTTCCTAGAAAATAGCTGTCTGCCTTTAGGCCATTATATGCTTGCCTCTAAAGACCCATGATAATATTATTTAGGAGTTCTATTTTACCTTTCCCTCTTTCATTTATTTTTCTGTGAGAGGAATTTGTATAATTCCAACATGCTCTAATACAATAAGATGGGACTATTTGGAAAGTAATGAGAAGCAAATTGAACTAAATTTTGGACCTGTTAATTTAAGTTTTTTTTCTATTGCCATCTATGGGTTTGGTCTACAGTGAATTTAGTTGCTATAAATTGAGATTAAAAGGAATGGAAAATGCCCATGAATCACTTGTATGGTAGCTACTTGGAAAATCATAGTAAATTAATTTCACAATAGCATATAATTACCCACACATTTTCCCTTTCACTTAACATAGAGAGAGATGAAGCAAATTAAAAAAAAAAAAAAAAACACTTCCAGGAAGATAAAATCCAATGGCTTCTCTCCCCCTTATAGGCACAGGCAACTAGTAAGGAATCAAAATCTGATTTAAAAAATTCATGTTACTAAACATGATATATGAACTATATTGAAGTATAACTTGATGTCAGGTGTTTTTAATGGCAAAGATTAATAAACTTCCACGTATTCCATTTCTGAGGGAATACACACACAGAACTAAGCAAAAAATGCATATGAATCTCTTAACCCATGCTTTATGCATACATGTCATGATTGCTGATTAAAGCAGTGAATTCATTCATTCAAACTTGCTGTGTTCCAAAAGTACAAACTTACTGTACTTTGAGAGTATAGCCATATATGAGTGTGCCAGTTTGAAACTATTATGTACCCCAGAAAAGCCATGTTTTAATCCTGATCCAATCTTGTGTGGACAGACCTATGGTTTAGGGTAGGAAACTTTGGAATGTTTCCATGGAGATGTGACACACCTGGTTGTGGTGTGACCTTTTGGTTTGATTACTTCCATGGAGATGTGACACATGAAACTGTGGGTACGGCCTTTTGATTAGATGGAGATGTGACTCCACCAGTTCAACGTATGTCTTGATTAGTTTACTAGAGTCCTTTAAAAAGGGAAACATTTTGGGGAAAGCTCAGATGCAGATGCTTGGGGAACAGTGGCTTCAGGGCTGACAGAAACATAGATGTTTGGAAATGCTTGGACTGCCAACAGAGTGGAGCTGCCTAGATGCAGGCAGAGCCCAGCAGATGTCACCATGTGCCTTTCCATGAGATGCTAAGCAAGCCAAAATCTGGAGAGAGCCGAGGGAAGCCAAGAGATGAAACCCAGCCCCAGAAAAGCCAAGTGAGTAAACCCCACATGAAACAGAGGCTGAAAGCAATGAAACTAGAGGAGCAAGGGGTCAGCAGATGCCAGCCACGTGCCTTCACAGCTGACAGAGGTGTTCCAGACAGTATCAGCCCTTCTTGAGTGAAGGTAATGTCTTGTTGGTGCCTTAATTTGGATGTTTTTCATGACCTTAGAACTGCAAACTTGCAACTTAATAAATTCCCCTTTTAAAAGCTATTCCATTTCTAGTGTATTGTATTCTGGCAGCTTTAGCAAACCAATACAATGAGTAATCAACCAAAAAATAAAGCAGCAAATTGATAAAACGGCTATTGTGGTGAGTTGATGGAGAATAAAGGTATTACTGGCTTAAAATCTATGATCAGGTTAAAGGGCTAGAGTAAGAAGTCAGATTGAGGGAACAGGTCGTCATGGACAGAGATCTTGAGCTAGAAAGTGCTTGGAGACTGGTGAGCTCATCACTGTTTGTATCTCAATACGTAATTTCTCGATATAAGGAAGCTACAGCTTTTGCCTGTTTTTATATTTAAGTAAGATTTTATTTGCAGTCTCCTAGGCAATTGTAAAAGAGAATGTGAAACATATGAATTCCAGACATACTTACAGCTCTCTGCCAACTCTTGTTACTAAATAATATCTCTAGACTCTGATTTGTGATGTTGTACTGAACCTGTAACAATTCAATGCTCAATAAAATGCATTTAAAAAAAAAAAGGAACTCAGCTCAGAGGATAGACAAAAGTGGAAGGATATCATGCTAATGAAATAGTAAAGCTGGTTTCAGGAATGTTTGTTGATTTTTCTCAGTGAGCTGTGTGTGACTTGCTCAGTTGCATTCATTTGCCAAGATCAGTTACAGAGACATGTGCCGGGACTGTTTAAAAATTGTTGAAAGAAATTTTGATACGAAATGACTGCTGTTGGTCTTATTTTTCATTCCATAGCAGAAAGCAGAATTCTGTCCTGGGTTGTGTGGCAACCTGGGATTTAGGTATACATACATTCCATTTCATTATTATTTCCTAAAAACACTTCCTAATTTCTCAAAACTAGATTATCTTCTCCATTGACACACGTCTTCTCCCACCAAAAAAAGAAAGAAAAACAACAATAAAAACTCTCCCTTCCTGGTAAACTGTATAAAATATATTTTTTCATTTTATGAATCAGTATTTCTAATATATGTTTGTACCTAGTTAATTGCATCAATAAGATTAAAGTGGGGCAAGGTAGAATTTATGTTAGTGTGAAAGAACACTTATCTGGAACACAATCACCTTTAGTCAACTTTTGCCTTCTATCACTTGTGTGACTCTGTGGAAGTGTACCATTAAAAAAAGAAGACAAAGAGAAAAGAAAAGAGCGAAGCAAAGATAACCCAAACATTTATGTTTGTCTGAATATGGTTACTATGAAAATTTATTTCTCTTCCAAAAGCTAGAGGACCTTAGATGAGGGAATCTCTTGTTCTGCTTCAACTCAGAATGACACTTGAAATCTTCTGTAGCTTCCCCGCTAAAGAATCACTAGGAAAGACGGGGCGGGGGATGGGGGGTGGAAAGAAGGGGAGAGGAGGAGACAGGGAGAGAGGAAGAAAGAGGGAAGGAGGGACAGTGAGAGGAGGAAGGACCCCTGATAGATGAAGTGATAGAGTCATGGAATTTTACAGCATGTAGGGCCAATCAAGAACAAGCCCAACCCCAGAAAACTGAGATTTAGAGAATTTTAATGGACTCGCCCTTGAGCATATAGTTTATGACACTTGGGATTGTAATCATAATCTAAGACTCTTATTCTCAGTACAGTGTTTGTTCCACTGGACTAAAAGGGTAAAAGTGTAGCAATAAATTATTGACTATGAGGATAAAAATATTTAGTGAACTCAGAAGAACTCTCTACTACTGTAACTTGTCAGAGAACTTGTGAAAAGAAAACTCTTTCTGACATGGCCATTGAAAATAAGCCCAGACATGAGTGTCAACATTTTCCCAACCAGTATGACACAAAATAGCTCCAAAACAATTTGTCTTTGACAAATGCACTGGGTCTTCATACCGTTCTGCATTGATTTCTCTTTCGTTGTTCAAATGGATCACGGAATGCTTCACCTTCACATTCTCCTCAGGTGTATTGCTTCCCCCTTGTCATAACCTCTAGAATTTAACTGGGACCTCCATTTCCAATTCAACAACTGTTTATGAGGCACCTAGTATATGATCTGCCTCTCACTAGGTACTGGTGACACAACGTTGAGCAAGACAGACTCTGCTCCTGCTGTCACGTTCCTTGCAATCAAAATGGAGGCTCAAGCTTTGCAGGAACACCTGGGGATGATGTGTAGGATGTAGGGTCCTATCTCCAGTGACTCTGATTGAGTCGATCTAATGAGGCCCAGGAATTTGCACTGAACACAAATCCCAGGTGATTTTTATGCAAGCTGTTCAAGGGCGATGCTTGAAGAAGCACATGTTCTGCCCCCTGCTCAGATAACTCAGGGATGTAAGTCTTTAGAGCCATGACATCTGCAGCATGTCCACTCATTCTCCCTTTGACCCTCATTATCCTATGATGTGGGGAACCCTCTACTGGCCCTCCAAACAGGCATGACAGAATCAGCTCCTTAAGCAGCTTCAACTCCTTCCCTAAGATTTTGAAGTATTTTTTAAAACTAAAATGACTACCTTTTGAAAATTAAAATGACACATTAAAATGTTTATCTTAGGGTAAAGTTAACTAACAGATGAAATTGCTAATATATATATGTGTGTGTGTGTGTGTGAGTACATTTTTCTTTCCAATTTGATGTCTTCATTTGAGAACTCAAAACCATGAACTTCACAAGGGGATAGGTTATGGGGAGAATGAAGTCTGACAGTATTTTGCATTCCATAGATACATCTAAAATCTCTGTAAATGTGTTCTCCAAATTCATACGTTCTGAATCAATGTCAAGAGGTAAATAAAAGAATGTTATTCTACATTTCTTACCCTTAGAAGTTAAAATCTTCTCACATACCATATAATCATCCAAATTGTACTATCAGTGGTTCACAGTATCATCATATGGCTATGCATTCGTTATAACAATTTTTGACATTTTCATTATTAAAAAAAAATTAGAATAAAAGTGAAAAAGAACACCCAAAACATCCCATTCCCCCCACCATTATTTATTTATTTGTCTTTTATTTTTTTCTTACTCATCCATCCATACACTGGATATAGGGAGAGTCATAAGGTGTTTTAATTTGCTAAAGCTGCCAGAATGCAGCATACCAGAGATAGAGTGGCTTTGTTTTCTCTTTTTTTAACCATAGGCTCTGGGAAACTAACCTGGGTCTCCTGCAAAGCAGGTGACAATTCTGCCACTGAGCCCCCAGTGCATCGCCCTACATTAGCTTTTAATAAGGGGATTTATTGAGTTACAAATTTAGAGTTCTTCAGAGAAAAGGCAGCTGGCTTTCCTCTGGCTTTCACCATCACATGGGAAGGCTCAAAGTCTGCTGGGTTTCTCTCTGGGCTTCTGGGTTCATATGGCTTTCCCTGGAGTGATTGTTTTCTGCATCTCCAAAAGCCTAGGTCTGAGCTCCTGTGCTGAGATGAGGTATGCTGAGCTGCTGACCTCTCTTCTGACCTCTGTCTTTTAAGCCTCCAGCTAATTAAATTAAACCTCACTCATTGCAGAAGGCACGGCCCTTAGCCGACTGCAGATATAATTAGTCCTAGAGTAATTCCACATGCTGATGATTTAAATCCACAGCAACAACCTCACAGGGGTAGCTCCGCCGCCAGCAGTAACTCCGCGTCTGCTGTCCATGGACTGGAACCACTAGCCGACAAGTAGAAACCTGGGCCGCCGCCGCTGCTTTCCCACTCAAGGCACCTCCTCCTTACTGCCCACCGCCTTCTCCTGACGCCCGCGGGCTGCACACCGGTGTTACCGGGCTCACGGAGCCGCCCAGGGAGGTTGGGTGACGGACTTGCTGCTACTGCTGGACTGAGGCCCGCTCCGCCACAGCATCTCAGTGCCATTGTCCCTGGACCGGGCTGGGCCCTGCCGGGCTTCACTGGGGAGGGCCGAGTGCATCTGCCCCGCCCAAGATGCCAGACCAAGCCGTGCAGCAGACACTGGACAGAAGTTGCTGGGTGTGTTTTGCCACTGATGAAGATGATAGAACAGCTGAATGGGTGAAACCATGCAGGTGCAAGAGATCTACAAAATGGGTTCACCAGGCTTGTCTACAGCGCTGGGTGGATGAAAAACAAAGAGGAAACCCTACAGCCAGAGTGACATGTCCTCAGTGCAATGCTGAATACTTAATAGTTTTTCCACCGTTGGGTCCAGTTGTCTACGTCTTGGATCTTGCAGATAGACTGATCTCAAAAGCCTGTCCTTTTGCTGCAGCAGGACTAATGATTGGCTCTATCTATTGGACAGCTGTGACTTATGGAGCAGTGACAGTGATGCAGGTTGTAGGCCATAAAGAGGGTCTGAATGTTCTGGAGAAAGCTGATCCTTTATTCCTTTTACTTGGACTTCCTATTATTCCTGCGGTGCTGATATTAGGCAAGATGATTCACTGGGAGGTCTATGTGCTTAGACTATGGCGCAAACACTCTAATAAGCTACAAATTTTGAATGGTATATTTCCAGGGATTGGTTGTCCTGTTCCTCGAATTCCAGCTGAGGCTAATCCTTTAGCAGATCATGTCTTTATTACTCGAATTTTGTGTGGAGCTCTTTTCTTTCCTACTATTGCGACCATAACTGGCAGACTGATGTTCAGTAGTATTAACTCTAATTTACAAAGGACAGTCTTGGGCGGAATTGCTTTTGTGGTCATAAAAGGAGCAGTTAAGGTATACTTCAAACAACAGCAGTATTTACGTCAGGCACACCGCAAAATTCTAAATTCTCCAGAGCAAGAAGCATAAAATTGTGACTTCTAGGTGTTCTCACAGCCCTTTCAGCCATAGGAGTCCGTTGTGTTGTTCTGATTCCATTATATGCACAGCAGTGGAGACTTGTGATAAGCTACTGCTCCTTTATTTTAAAGAAATATAATAAAGGATTTAGGGCGGGGAAAATCCTCTCAGTAATCACAGAACCTAAGAATATGATTTATTTCATTGTTTTGTATGTACTTCCGTTATGGCAGTCATCTGAACCAGTATCTTGGCATGGTTATGCTTTTTGGATTTTGTTCATATTTTCTCCAGACAAATGTAGAGGTCAAACTGTGCACATATTAAAAGATGCACATGTCGTTTTATTCAAATG
Source organism: Myrmecophaga tridactyla (assembly GCA_004026745.1). Lineage (NCBI taxonomy): Eukaryota > Metazoa > Chordata > Mammalia > Pilosa > Myrmecophagidae > Myrmecophaga > Myrmecophaga tridactyla. The sequence continues at coordinate 5,335 of PVIY010033321.1, read as the reverse complement.
CCTCTTTCGTAGATGTTAATTTTCAGTGTTTCCTTAGAATCAGCAACTCGATGAAGGTAGTATGAGGATTTTTCTCACTGGCCTAATTTGATTATCTTCGAAACAGGACCATATGTTACTATGAGGAAATGTAAAATAAATTAGTTATAAATAACAAACCAAAAATATATGTAACCATTCAAAAGATTATCTGAACAGATGAATTTGTTGTGTTTTTCTTAACCCATGTAATGACTTCCAAAATGTCTAGAGTAAAAATTCACAGGGCTTCCAGATCTATTTTTAACTATTCAATTTCATTTGTATAATGGTGACATTTCATTGTTCATAATATAGTTTTGACTCGTGCAATCTGAATTACATATAGAGAGGGTGAGAGAGAGTCATCAGGTCCATTCCATCACTGGAATAAAGTTTTTGAAGTCCATATTTCTAGAGACTAGAGCTGTCAGTTTATAGTCATTTGAGCAAAGAAAGATTTGCAAAAAATAAAGTTATTTTACTCTCCTCTTTCATTGATTCAGTTATTCAGATATTTGTTGAACACCCCCCATCTGCCTTGGTCTCTGCTCTAAGAGTTTCTATCTCGTTTCAGCAGATAGAAAACCAGCAGTGTGTAAACCAAGGTGAGGCCTTGAGCTCTTTTTCTTTATATCAATCAGGGAGGAGATCATTGTGGAAACAAGAAGTTTTACGTAAATATCGAGGTCATTGTTTTTGGCATTGTATTATAGCATAGCAATACTAATGTTTCTAGGCTTGCTTGTCATGTTGATGAGGACAGCACCGTAATGATCACTGTTTAACTAGTTTTGTATTAATTTTTCAGAAGCAATTATTTATTTTAAGCCATTTCAATAAAGAGTAGTTATTTTAATGTTCAGCAATTTGAATGGTCTTGCAGTTATTTTCATTATTTAAACTTAAATTTTTAAATTATAGTTCCAAAAACTTATTTGTTTTCTTGTTCACAGGATTTAATGCATGGCAATAGTAAATGTTTCACCTTACTGGTAAGTGGCCACTTCTCTTTAGGAGTGTAGTGGATATAGATTGAGCTACTTAGATTGCAGTAATGTATGTGAATTTTAGTAAATAACAACTAGCACCTTTCTATGGTATGAATGTCTTAATTTTGAGTTATAATGTTTGGTGTTTTTGTGACTGGCTTTTGAACATTAAGGTTATAATTATTTAAGGAGGGAAGGAGGATTTGACAATGAGCCTCATTAAGAACACTGCTGCAGTCCTGAAGGGGGAAATATAAATTCTATGATATATAATGTAGTATAGTAACAGATTATATAACTATAATTGTAAAATATATGGCTTCTTTTTAATTTTCAATATGAAAATACATTAAATAGAAATTTCCTACATAGTTTTGTTATATAGAACAGATTTTAGGCAGCTGTTACTAAGTTATACAAGCACACAGTTCCTCATTTACTACTTTAATACCCGAGATGCGGGAATAGCTGCTTGGGTTTATTGGCATCAGGGCTCATGAGAAACAGCTCTAATCGCTTGGGAAGGAGGTTTTCTAGGGCTGTGGGGAGGAAACTGTAAGTGCCTGGGACCAGAGTGGCCTCTAGCTCTGGAATTGAACACTTAAATTACAAGATCCTTAGTCTCTCCAGAAAGTTTGCCCACACCACTATGAAGCAGTGAAAAACGTGAACTGATGTAGAGTTGGATGGACCTGGGTTCAAATCTTAACTTTTTAAATAATTGTATCTGTGTCCTTGGCCAAGTGATTTAAATTCTCTGAGCTATAGTTTCTTTCGTCTCTGAAATGCAAGACTATTTTCAGGATTAACTGAGAAATTAAAGTAACAGAGGCATGCTAGGTCTAAAATAGCCCCTACAGAGTTGTAGTTGTTTTCCGAATTGCTGAATAATCTCTTTTGAAAACATGTTTTTCCCACTGTAGTAAAAGGGAATGAAGAAGTGAAAAAAAAAAAAAAAAGATTTGGAGACAAAGGAATGATGTAGATTTCTGGATTTTGTGTTTTCCAGTTTATTTTCATGTTGTTCTATTGTGTGATTTCTAGAAACTTTAGTGTTTTAAACTTCTTTTACAAAATTCAGTGACAACTAGTAGAATTATGTTCTTTGCAGAAAACTTCTCTCTCCATTCAAAGTGGCTGAAAATATTGTTTGTTATTATATGATTAACAAATGACCATGAAGTATATAAAGTTAAATCCAGTGACTTAATCTGTCATTGCCTGCTAACTGTGCTGTAATTTTTTTAAAACATCTTGTTTTTAATATAGCAAACTCTCAATACTGACTGGATTATGTTTAATAAAGAATTTTTATGTTAAAAAAAATCCACAGCAACATAACAATGAGGCATCATCACCTGGCCGAGTTAACACCTGAACCTAACTATCACACGAAGTTTTCACAATCACACTTTAAAAGCTCAATAGTTATACAATCATCTTCAAGAATCAAGGCTATTGGATTGTAGTTCAACAGTTTCAGGTATTTCCCTCTAGCTACTTCAATACACCAAAAACTGAGAGGAGTATCTACAAACTGCATAAGGATAACCTCCAGAATGGCCTCAGCTCTATTTGAAATCTCTCAACCACTGAAACTTTATTTTACTTCCTTTCTCTTCCCCTTTTTCGATCAAGAAGGCTTTCTCACTCCCACAATGCCAGGTCCAGGCTCATTCCCTAGAGTCATGTCCCACATTGCCAGGGAGATTTACATCCCTGGGAGTCATGTCCCACGTATCGGGGAAAGCAGTGTAAGCTCAGAGCTTTGAAGTAAAATAATGACACCTATTATTTTCAGGAGCCAGGAAGGGATGGAGTGAATCAGGGAGCAAGCATGGGCTACTGTAAGGTAAACTGTGGACACCAAGATTTTATTGTTGCAATTGTCCCTACTCTGAGCATTTGCTGCCTGCTGAGGAGGCAAAATACAGAGAGGGAATACAGGGAGCCTGTGGTATTCTCAGCATGTCTCCAAGCAGATTGGGGAAAACATACCATTTCTGAATACTTGTAGCAAGAAATGATGGTGAGGTTAATTTTGTTTGGAGGAAATCAAAGAGAATAAAAATCAGTTATATACTTTAGCAGTATATTACCATTTATTGTATTTAGTACAAACAATTTATAGATCCAATCTAATACTATAACAGTTGGAAAGCTCTAAATGGGCCACTGAAAGCCATTACTAAACAAAATACTTCACATTTTAGCAACAAATCAGTACCCCCTCTATTCCTGGTGAAAAGTGCTGATGCAAAGGGTATGTAACTCAGAAAGATGGATTGCTGTTTGTGAACAAGGAGCACTTGTAAGCAAAAAGCTTTCAAAGAAGATGCTGTGAATCAGGCTAATCTTCTTATGAGCCTCCCTGACCAGCCCTTTGAGGGCAGGGTTGCAGTTCAGCCTCTTTTAATTAGCTCTGCTGAAGTCTCATTCTTCCTATCAACAAGCATGCATGTGTGCACATACACACACTCACACACACACACACACCTGATCTGAATTTCCAATAGAGAGCTCCCATTGAAATATACATATGCCTTTAAAACAGGTAGTTCTTGAGGCCATTCTTTGTCATTGATCCCTGGAATGACAATGATAGGATATATATCTATTGTTTAAAATTCTTTTTTCTTTATTATTTGTATTTTTGCGTTTTTCAAATAATATCCTAAGTTATTTCTTCTGTGGTTTTTGAGCTGTGTTATTTTCAAAGTCTACAAAAATATATATTTTAGAAAGCCAACATTCCCCATATTTCCATACAAAACTGAGTCTGAACTATATTAATTTTTTCTTTTTTCTTTTATATTATTTTAATCATTATTTATATTAATCATTATATTGATTAAATAAAGTATGATTTTTTACATATTATTGGATATGATTTCTTTATAATAGCATTCACCTATTTTGAACAAATGCATATAGTCAAGCAATTAGCATCCGAATCATGATATAGAATATCTCATCACCCCCCAAAAGTACCCTTTGGAGTTCATCTACCATCTCTACCCTTTGCCAGTTGCAAACAAATCTGCATTCTGTCATCAGAGTTTTGCATTTTCTAGAAATCCATTCAAATAGAATCAAGAACTGTGTAACCTTTTGCATCTGGCTTCTTTCTCTTAGAAAATGTTGAGAATCTTGAAAAGACCCATCCAGGTTGTTGTATAGTGTTGGTAGTTTGTTTTGTTTTATTATTGAGCAGTGTTCTATCATATAAATGTGCCACAGTTTGTTGATCTATTCAACGGTTGATGGCCATTGGATTGTATCAACTTTGGGGCTATTATGAATAAATCTGTCATGAACATTGGAGCACATCTTTATGTAAATATACATTTTATTTGTCTTGAATAAATGTCTAAGAGTGGGAACACTGGGCTTTGTGGTAAGTGTATGTTTAAGCATAAGAAACTACCAGTGTTTTCCAAAGTGATTATTTATTTTTACACTCCCACCAAAAATGTTCAATGGCTCCAATTGTTCTACAATTCTTGTTGTCATCTGTCTTTTTTAATCATAGCCATTCTTATAGATCTGTATTAATATGCATTTCCCTAATGGCTAGTGATGTACCTTTTAATGTGATTATTGGGCATTCTGTATCTTTTCAGGGAAAATATTTATTCAAAGATTGCACTCAAAATTTCATAAATTATTTCTTTTTCTGTCTTATTGAGTTGTAAGAGTTTATCATATATTCTTAGATACTTGTCCTTTATCAGATATAAATTTTACACATATTTCCTCCTAGTCTGTGACTAACCTTTTTAATTTTCTTAGTTTAAAATGTGATAAAGTCCAATTTATCTATTTCTTTCTCTGTTTTATCTAACTTATGTTTTTCTATCCAAGTTTGTGAAGATATTTCTCCTAAGTTAATACTTACAAATTTATAATGCTGGTTCTGATATTTCAGTATATAATCCATTTGAAGTGTGTATGTGTGTTTGTAAGTATATGTGTGAGGTGATGGTCAAGGATTTTTTTTTTATTTTTTGCATGTGTTTTGATTTATTATTATTATTAAATTTTGCATTTGGATATCAAATTTTTCTAGCACCATGTGTTGGAAAGACTATAAATTCCATATGAACTGTCTTGATATTTTAAGTGTCAGTTACCACATATGGCAAGTCTCTTTCTAGACTCTATTCTATTCAATTGAATCTATGTGGTTGTATTTGTACCAATGCTAGACTAACATGCTTATTGTATCTTTATACTCAGTATTGCAATCATGTAAGTCCTCTAACTTTATACTTCTTATTCAAAAGTTTTTCACTTTCCTAGTCCTTTCTATTTTCTCACAAGTT